>APFE031538682.1:0-10392 GCA_000404065.3 Pinus taeda | reverse complement strand
TAAAGGAACAATAAAAGAAAAGTATTCACACATAGAGACACCAGGATCGAAGACCAGGGAAAAAGCCACTATGGGGAAAACCCTTTCAAATTCTTCTTCTTATTAGATTGTCATTGAATGATTTAGTAAAAGAGAGTACAATGATCCATATCTTCATCCATACAACTATCCAGCAAAAATCAACTAAACAACATCATGAGATGAACCCAATAATGCAGATAATCAAAACCCTGATTCAAAGCTTGTGATCAACTGTCACTGTTTGCGGTCAACTGCTGAACTTTGTGGTCAATTGGCGAAATCTTCGGTCAATGTAAAATTTAACCGTTAGGTCCCAATTTCAGGGATGACGTGATGTGCATACGATTGAAAGGCTTCAGCCGCACGGATGAGTCGGCCTATGTGTGGTGCCGAAAATTCTATGTTGCATAGGTTTTCGGTATGCGGGTACTTTCAACACACGGGAACGAGTATCCGACACAGCTAGAAGTTTTGCCCAAATTTATAGGAAATGCCAAGTTGGGAGCGGCAATAATATAATATATTAAAATTTAATATATATTAAAAATAAAAATAAAATAATTTATTTATTTCCATCCAAAACTTGCCAATCAAATTCCATATTGCAAAGAAATATGTAAAAGATTGAACTTTGAAACACATCAAATAAAAATCAAAATATTAATCCATCAACAATTTGTCAATCAAATTCCTTTCGAGCAAAGAAACATGCAAAACTCCCAAACCGGAAAAAAGGTTGTTATTACTCGATTATTAGCTGATTTCATGCAACGTTATATGTTAAGTCATTGATTCAATTCTTCGCCCTTGATGTACCTCACCAATATATATATATATATATTATATATATAGATAAAAGAAAAAATAAAAATAATATTAATTAATAATAAAAAAAATTAAAAAATTAAAGTTAAAACCAATGTTATTTTAAAGAGAGTTTGTATAATAAAATTATAAATTTTCAAGTTAATATATATTTTATACTTAAATAAATATGAAAATCAAATTAAATATGTTTTTCTAATAATATTTATATTTCAGCCCCACGGGGGTAGGCGAGTTGGTAATCACATGGCGGTGAAGTTCGTAGTAAGCAGACTCCGTATTGAAGGTCACGAGTTCAAATCCCCCGGACTTACATTGGTAACGCGTTATAGCGGGCAAGGCGCGAAGCCCAGAGGTTATAGTGGTGGCGGCCATAATCGACCCCGTGTCACGCGAGTTGCGAGGCTGTCCCAGTTGCCGATTCCTCTGCTACAAAATATATATATATATAAATATATTATATATATATATTTCTAGTTTCAACTATTTTTTTTCTTTAGTATCTTATCTTTTGTCCATTCAGCCTGGGCGATAATAATGGTTTTGCCACTGGCCAACGATCTTCCTAAATGTTTTTATATCCATCTGCCATCCGCGTATATGAGGAGAATGACTAGCTTTCTAATGACAAAGATCAGGATTGGCCAGGCGCTTCATCTTCATTTGGATAGAAGGGCTTTCCATAAACGGGTTGTTTCTCTTAGTTCCAAACCCATATCCAGATCTAAACCCAACGACATACCCTTCCCTTCACACAATTCCATCAGTTTAAGCAGCACCCAAACTGGCACTGTCAAATACACCTAAGTTTGCAATTATTCATTGCAGTGAAGCTCCCAAAACGTCAAAAATCAGTTGCAGTGGCTCCTGAAAAGCTCCAAAGTGTCGGTTGAAGCTCCCAAACGTTTTGGAGCGTTTCTGACCAGCTCCCAAGCACCCAGGAGCGAGGGAGCTTGGGGTACATGCTCTCCAATGCCTGGGAGCGGTACCCGTGTAACTATGCGAAAATTGCCTGTGACAAGTCTATGGTTGGAAACCAAAACCCTAGCACATGTGCGAGCTTCGGACCCTGCAATCTCAGACCTGTGCAAGCAAACTTTCCATGAACCATCTCAGACTTGTGCGAGCCAAACAAAACAAAGAAGAAGAATGATCATAATGATGATGTCCAAATGAGGTTGAGGTCACTTGTATTTATAGCCTTCCAAGGGAGACCAATTTGCTTTAGGGCCTGTTGCACACATTTTGTCAAAGTTCCAAGGAAGCAGTTGTACCATATTTTTTCAAAGGATCTAAATCATCAACCATAAAAATTTTCAGTCATTATAAACACATTCTGCAAATTTGTAATGTAAATGATGCTAGTAAGACCATGTATGTATGTTGTAACCTAGGTAAGCCTATTATTTTGGAGACGAATTTCATCCTAGGAGGTTTTTCGTCTCAGTAATTTATCTGTGTTTCCAAACACAAATGATCGACAGAGTTTCTTCCTCCAACCTCACCCCAAAGCTAGGGCGGAATTTATCGTTGAAGTCATAAACAAGTCCTATTGTTTTGGTCGAGTCTTTTGTAAAAGTGATTTAGGAATAATTTTAGCTAATAGGCTAAATTATTTTATTACAAGTCTATTAGATCATATTGTGTCGCAAAATTGGGTAAGTTATTTGAGCGTCTATAACAAACGGGTATTCCCCCTTTGAGGGTTGAATTTGTAAAATCTTATGTAAAAAATATTTTAGTGCATGGTCCCCCATACTTAGACACCATGGCTAAAATACTTAAGGGTGGAAAAATAATTAATCCGTTGAAGTATTAATTAACTAATTTTTCTGGCAAAAATAAAATTAAGTCCTAAACCAGAAAATTAATTAGTTAGAGCCAAATTAAAATGTTAAAGAAATTAAATTCTCCAAGTGGAAAAATTCGTGGGTCTAAAAGAAATTATTTTTTAGAAGTCCCCCATGAAGGGAATATTGGAAATTTCAAGAAAAATTGGACCCTTGCACCTTGCTAGTTAAAGTCAAAGTCAAAATTTTGAGGAAGTTGGCTCAAAATAAATATTTTTGAGCTAATAAAAAATAGTTTTAATGAGAAATTCGAAAATTCCTCAAAAATAATTATTTCGATGACAAAGATTAAAACATCATCAAAGGTTTATCGACAATCGAGATTATTTTAACGGGGATCAAGCCAACTAGCCGTTATTTTCTACTCGAAGGAATTTCTCTATAAATAGAAGGCTTTTTGTTTCTATTTTAAATCTGGATCTTGAGCTCTACTCTGATGTAACTTTGTAAAAATTGGTGTAAGGCCATTATCCCGTTGGGAACGTTTGATCATCATAATGAAAGACTTTGGGGTGCAGTTCATGGTGTTTTTGTCTCGCTGATTTATGGTATGTATTGGGTACGAGCATTCCTATATTTTTGCTTTAAATATTAATTAAATCGTTATTTCATTTGTAGACGATAGGGACATTCTATTAGTAAGTTTTGGGCTTATATTAGGTGATCCAATTCATTGTATGTTCTATCAGTTTATTCTTTGAGAAAATATATAGAGTTTGCAGGTTCCTCAATCCTTGGGCTCCAAGTTCACAAGTTGTAGGCACAAACTGACTATGTTTAGATTTTGAATATTTTATGTAATTTTCTAACTTCTCTAAGTTGCGGTTTAACATCTATTTTTTGAAATACATCTAGCCATTGTCAAAATCTACAAAATTTCTATTCTCAATTTTTTTTTCTAAGCATTGTATGCTTGTATATTTTATATAATAATTTTGTAAATTATTTTATTTTCTAACCCTTGTTTTGTCGCTGGGGTTTTCTAGGGTTTTGAGAATTCTAAATTTTTGTATATATTGGGGTTTTGGGCTTCTATAAATTTATTTGTGCAGGTGAAATCAAAGGAAAATTGTTAGATTAGAGCTAGATCTAGGCCATTTCTGGGTAAGATCTAGCCTCTAAATTTTTTTGTAGAGCCAACTATTGAAGATTTTGCAGTGAAATTGAAGAACTGAAGCAAAATAACTTTTCTGGCGACATTTTAAATTTTTTATGGCCTCTAGACCCAACGTCCCCCTCCAAGCTAGTCGTCCACCCTTCTAGACCTCAGCGTCAGCCTTTCCTTGCTTCCTAGGGCTATTCGTAGGCCTCTAAGGGCCTTGGCTTACACTTGTAACCTTGTCGTGGGTGTTATTAGGGCCTTGTAGGCTTGGCCATAAGGCCTAGCCCTCTTGGCCTACCCTCCTTTGCTTGGTCGTAAGGCCTAAAGCCCTCGGTGTTCCCTCCTAAGGCTTGTCGCAGGGCTTATACCTCCTTCGTCCTCTCTTTTCTCCCCTTATTCCTCCTCCCCTGCCTCTTCTAGGTCTCCTTCCCTCCTCTTCCCTCCTTGCAATGGGCTTTAGGCCTCTAAGCCTCCCCTATACCCTTTGTCACAAGCCTCTTTAAGGCCTCATCCCTAGGTTGCAACCCTTTAGGGCCTCTCGGCCCCTTCCTCAAGCCTAACGACAACCTTCAATGCTTACCGCAAGGCCTGTAAAGACTGTAAACAGATGCAAAACAGTAAGGGATTTATATCATGAACCTGTAAACAATTTCCTGAAATCTGACAAAATTTATTAACAGAACTGCTGAGGTACCTACCTGCGCCCCTGCGGTTGAAGATGCCTCCAGCGGCACTACTACAGTTACCAAAAGACCAAATCCACCCAGCCAAACTGAGCAGAACTTGGCTGCTCAATCCAGTAAGCTTCTTAACAGAAGCCGACAGTTCCCCCGTGCTCAGAACCTCAGAACAACTCAAGCTCTTCCTGTGGATGGTTTCCGTACATGATGTTCCTCCTTCCCATTTCTTCCTCCGTTTTCTCTCTGTGTCTGCCCAAATCACTGTCCCGTGGTTTTATCTTGTTGTTTGGCGGTGGCCGCTCTTCCATCTGCAACCCACCGCTCAGCCTGCTGGTGACACGCTCCTCCCTTATGCATTCCTCCCTTATCTCATTTCAAGTCGTGAATGTATATGTTTTATGTTTTGAAATCATATGATATTTTTATTAAAATATTCTTTTAATATAACCTTTATATCGTATATATCACATTATGATTTAATATATCATTTAAACATTATATTTAATATATCACATTGTTTTATTATATATTTGTGTTTATATAACATTATAACTTTATTACTTGGAGCCCCTTTTAATTAATTTTCTTATATATATTTTAAAATTTTATTATAATTATTTTATCAATAAATCTAGAATATAATTTATATAGTCCTCTTTTAAGATTTACCTATACATTAAGTAATATTGATGAATGAGTAGAACCTCTATTTAAAGAAGTGTCATGGTATTTAGCACTTATAGTTAATTTAGTATATAAAACTAGTGCGGTGTATGCGACACATGCATATGTAGCTATCATATGCATGTACCGTATGCCTGCTATTATTCTTGCGTTCTTTATATTTATAGATGGGTTGTTACAGGGCCTACTTGGCCTCTTGACCCTAGTCGCAGGCCTATTAGGCCTTTTCCCTTCTCTTTTGGCCCCCATCTTGACCCTCACTTGCCCTCATTCATCTCTGATTGATAACTTAACTTCTGAAGCTAATTCATTGGTAAGTTTTGCAGAGAAATTGGCAAAGAACTTGTGTTTTCAGGTGGCATACCCATTGGGAAAATTTGGGAGAGTTCGGGCAAATTTCTTCTAGGTCCCAAGGCCTAAGGGTTTGGTTTCTAACCCTCATTATTCCTCACTGTTTTCTACAACTCTCTAAATAACAGTGATTAAATCTAAATTTCAATGCTCTAAAATTTACATATAAGTTGCCTAAATACACTAAGAAATTCATGGTATAAATTTACTAGTCATTTTTTGAATTGGACATTGTTTCTTTGGCATAGATCTAAATGATTTGTTGATTGATATCTCCACATAACAAGTGTGATCTGATCTGATATAACTCTGGTAATTACATCATAAAGGGCTACAAAATCTAAAATTCAGTTTGACAAACTTGCTTTGGTATCTAGAAATTGTTTGACAGTTTTGGGCATAAGTTATTGCATTGGTAGTTCATTGTTTTTACAAGTAACTCACTGTTGTCCTAAGATTTTAATGATGGCTCATTAAAGCTTCTGGAATTGTTTAATCATATACTGAGCATAAATAGAATTGGTAGCATTAAGAATTGAAGTAAAATTGATATTGGTTTATGTTCGAACACTAACACATTTTCTTGTTGTAAGTTTCCTAAGCTTCAAAGTTTACACTAAGATAACTCTGTAAAAGCACTTGACAACTAAACCTCATAATCTCATAATCTTGTTAGATGGTTACTCAATCTAATAATTGTGGGCACTCAAAAATCTAATTGCGACTTTGGCATTGTCTCGATAAATATCTCTTCAAGCTTCTAAGTGGATATTGACACTAAGCACATCTTGTTGAATGGTTTCTGTTGCTTTAGCATCTTGTCACTTTGGGATCTAATTGTTAATTGTGTTAAAGATTGGTTGCCTAAGCAATATAACCTTGAGCAATTTCACTGATTGGTATTAACTACAAAGAACCATTAACTAATTTCTCTAAGCAAGTACTGTAATTGTTTATGATTTAAGGTTCTTGTTTAAAATTGGATATCCATTGTGAAAGATAATAAACCATTGTGAAGAGCATTAAATGTATCTCTTGCATTTGATCAATTGTCTTGGTTCATTGGTTAATATCTCTCATATTGGTGATCTTTCCTATGAGCTTAATTGAGTAGGTTCTATCTGGATTGTCTCTTGTATCTTGTTAGCAGTAGATAAATTGGCACATTATTCTTGTGGTTAAAAGATTGCCTCTTGATTTTCATTAATAACTTAATAAGCACTCATTGACATAATTGAAGGCTAATAATAACTAAAAGTACTTAAACATTAAGCAGTCTTAACCTAAGAATCACTCAATCTCACTTGCATAGCAATTTAAATCTAGTTGCATTAATAACTTGCCTCCAAGCATAAGCTTGGTTGATAGACTTTTTAGGGCCCCCTTTATCGTCTAGCTTAGCAACTCTTTAGTGGTTAACATGGTGGCCTTGCAATCATCAGAGCCACAGTCTCTGCAGCACCGAAGGCATCAAGTGGTTAGAGCCTAACAAAAGGTATTGTTAATCAAGCCATTGTTTGCTTCATGTTGGCCTCTTTCCCAAAACCTACTTTGGAGACTAGCTTCAAAATAGTTAAGGGGAAGGTTATACTTAGAATAGGCACATTAATAAAAGTAACCAAGTTTCTTACATCACACCTAGGTCTTAGGATTTGCATAGCATATAAGTTAGTGAAACATCCAAGCAGTGATTGTCCATCAAGTTACTTGGTATCTAATTAATAATAAGCAAAAACTTGACTCCATAAGGCACTAGTCTCATATTCAAATCAAATCTAATCTTTAAATCTTGCTAAAATCAACTAAGTATCTAGGCCACTCAATCATGTCTCCCAGACTTGTTGGTTGCCAACTTGTCTTCCATCTTCACATTTCCATAGGGACCACCCCCCATAGCTTGTTGTTGGGAGACAGCTAGAACAGAAAGATCAGAGATCAGGGTGAAAACCCCCAACCTGAGTCGTTGCAGTGCCTATACAATCTGAGCAGCAACATTTTTTGGCATTGTTGCTAGTGATACATTTTTCTGTCATTGGTCCTCACGACATCCTTTCTTATCATATCATTTTGTGATCTTTCATCCTTCATTTTCACTAGCAAAGCCACAACATTTTTTGGCGTCGTTGCAATCTATTCTTCTTCTCATCACTTTATCCTTATTCCTCTCACTAATCTTTTCATCTTCTCAATCTACACCTTTAGCACCTAGACATTTGGGTTAGTTTATTGTTTGGGTGGTGACTACATTGATTCATCCATTCACAAGAACTTATACTAGAAGAAATCCCGGTAGCTTGCTTAACCCCGCTCTCAAAGCTCGGTTGAACAAATTACATTCTAGTAAGCATTCATTTTTCTTAGACAGGAAGCCTTCCTTGATATCCATCTACTTCTCCCTAACTAACTTTTCGGTTTTTACCTTTTGGATTTTGGAGTTAGATTCATGTTCAAGTGGCGACTCCACTTCTCTCATTTCTTGCAAGAATTTCTGCTAGAAGCTCGCTTCTTGTGGATTTCTTGTTTTTCTTGAACAAAGGATCTCTCTCTAAAACCCATTTCCTCTTTTTTCCCTTAAGCAATTCATCATGGATGACTTGTTTGTCCCTTGTCGTTGTACTAACATTCAAGGTCACCCTCATGACCTTCTAGAGAAAGAAGTTGAGGAGGAGGAAATTAATCAAATTGAAGAATTGAAGGAAATCGTTAAAGATATGCAAGTCGAGTATAGAAACCAATTCAATGCTATGAACAATCACCTAACTAATATGGAGAACTCTCGAAAGAATGAGTTGCAACATGATAATGATCAAGATATGCCATATTGTAGACCTTGTGACCACTTTCATGATGAATCCACTTGTGCCTTTGCAATCAAAAACCAAGATAGTGGAAAGGCGGGAACAAGTGATCAACGGCATCTTATCAGGGAATTAACTCAAAAGCTTAGAGACATGCAATTTAGTCAAAGCTTAGATGATGAAAGCCATGTAACTTAGCCAACAGAATCACTTTGTGGAGATGAGATCCATGCACATCAAGTTGATGGCTATAGAAGAACAACATGCTGAGGAATTGAAAACGATGGAAATTAATCATTCTAATCAGTTGACCTTTATGCAAAATTATATGATCACTATGGAAGCAAATCATAAAGAAGAAATGAGTTCTATTCAAGTAAATCATGATAAAGTAATAAAGGACATGGAAATCAGTTTTTAGAGAAGGTTGTCACCTATAGAAGAAAAACATGATGAGGAGCTAAAAATCATGAAAATTAATCACTCCAATCAGATAGCCACCATAGAGGAAAAGTGTGCTCAAGAGATAGAGGCTATGATGCAGAATCACTTGATTGCCATAAAAGCAAATAATGACAAAGTAATAAAAGATGTGGAAGTTGGTCAGATATGTCTTCAGAATAAGTTGTTGTCCATGGAGGAAAGCCATGCCAAAGAAATCAGTGCTATGAAGGTTGAACACTCTAACCAGATGAATGCCATCAAAATTGAAAAGACCACTCTTCGGGATAAGTTGCAAATGATGGAAAAAACATAGGTTTCGGGACTTCAGCTTAGACCGAAGGATCCAGTGGCAAGCACAAAGGGTTTTTCATGACTCACAGGTCTCCCAATTTGCCAAAACAATTCCCGTCTCATTGCAAGGAGGTCACTTTTCCCATTGAAGACAGGGTAACTAGAAGTGTCATGGTTAAAAAAGAAGTTAAGAAACACCAAGCTTATGTGCCACCTTTGACAGAGTATATTTAGAATAAGGTTGCACATACTTCCGGGTCTTCAGATCTTTCGTTCGAGCATCTTCAAGATCAAGACAAGAAAGCTACAGTGGTCTCATTATTGACATCACTACCGACCAAGAAGAAAAGCAAAAAGCAGAAAAGAAGAGGAAAGAGTTTTGATGCGTCTGATGGTTGAGCGGAACTCGATATTCGAATGAGTCAAAGTCCTAGCATTTTTAGAATTCAGCATGGTACATCTGAGAAACAACCCACAGACTTGTCAAAGTGTCAACAGATGCTCAATATGCACTATGTTGAAGACATCTGATGCCATGGGGCATCTTGGTATAGTATCTCTAACCCTACTCCTTTTCATTTATGTCATTAGCTAGTTTTATTTCATGCATTTAAGTTATATGTCTTTTATATTTTAGTTTGTTAGAGTAGATTTTTTCTATTCCATTAGATTTACTATATATGCATGATGATTTCAATTTTGAATGGATATCGTTTTGATGGACTTTTGTTTTCTTGGATACAAGATTCTGGGATTCTCACGTTACTTTATGGAAGCAATGTGTCCCCATATGAAGCCAGATAATGCACACATTTTGTCAAAGTTCCAAGGAAGCAATTGTACGATATTTTTTCAAAGGATCTGGATCATCAGCCATCAGCTTTTTGAGTCATTGTAAACCCATTCTCCAAAATTTGTAATGTAAATGATGCTAGTAAGACCATTTATGTATGTAACAACCTAGGTAAACCTATTATGTTGGTGACGAACTTCATCCTAGGAGGTTTTTTGTCTCACTAATTTATCTGTATTTCTAAACACGAATGATCGACAAAGTTTTTCCTCCAACCTCACCCCAAAATTAGATATGTCCCAATATCGTGAAGCTACAATATGTCCCAACTCCCGATTGACAATTAGGTAACTGATATACTAACAAAGTCTTTTCCTAATAAGAAGTTTGAATAATTTAGAAGCATGCTTGGTTTAGTTGATATTGTTGATCTTGTTAATGGTGATAAAAGTTTGGAAGAGATTTGTTGAGGCTTTGTGTGTGAAACACATTGCCTGGCAGGACATCTGGCCGACACTGTGTCGATGTCTAAATCCCGAAGTAGGGAGGGTGG
>APFE031538659.1:4963-30439 GCA_000404065.3 Pinus taeda | reverse complement strand
TATGTGATAATACAAGTGCAATCAGCATTTCAAAGAACCTAGTCATGCATTCAAAGACCAAGCACATACCAATCAAGTATCATTTTCTCCGGGAACAAGTGCTGAAACAAAAGGTCAAATTGGAGTATGTTCCCTCCAAGGAACAAGTTGCTGATATTTTCACCAAACCACTACCCAGGGAGACATTTGAATACCTCAGACAGAAGCTGGGGATAGTTGATGCATCATCTTATTGTTGAAACCTATCTGTTTCAGAGAAATATGGTTGTACGCGAGTTGCATGAGGAGGATCCGCATACATACGTCAGTTTATGCAGATACAGTCGCGTATATGATGGTTTGAAGGAAATCAGTGGGGACAAACTTTGGTTGAAGAGAGTCTGATATGGGTCTGATAGAGACCATCTGGCACAAGTTCAAGGGGAGCAGATAAACTTCTGATAATGCATTGTTGGAATTACATTAGAAGCTTTTGGTTCAAGTACTCAAGTTGTTTTGGGTTCAGGTGGATCAGCTACAGAAGGAGAACAGAAGGAAAACATGGTTGTTGATCTGTAGAGTGATTGACAGATGCTGCCAATATCAGTTATTAGTGACTTTCATAAGTCTTGCTATTTCGTCTCTATATCATGTATATCGTTTATTGTCAAGGTCATGTAACGGCCTATTCTGGTTTCCCCACTATGCCTGGGATGCATGATGTAGTGTACTTGGTTGTCTTATGTAATTTTCTGGTGTATCCCCACTTGGTTGGGTGATGGATGTATGTATAGAGTCTGTTGGTGATAGGAAGGTCTTTTATGATGTATAAGTCATGGTTCTTCTTGAAGAACATCTTTTTGCAGATCTTGCCTACAAGTCAGGGGGAGCTTGGTCAGCACAACAGAGCAGAGATTTCAGCATGTACTCAGGGGGAGCACAACCCTTTGCCCTTGATGACAAAGGGGGAGAATAACTTTGAGGATCTTGGGGTTGCCATCAAGTCCAAAGGGGGAGATTGTTGGCATTATGGCATAGGTTTGGTGCTATGGCACAGGTGTTGTCCATGATGGCAACTCACTCTGGTGACAGATCACAGTTCAGGCACTCAAAAAGAAGAAAAAGATATATACGCAGGTTCACTTTGACGAAGCTGCGTATACACGTGGGTTGGACGTTCCCAAGGCACGTATGCATATACACCCACTTTCATGCAAGGAAAAGCACGTACATATGGGAGAACTTATTTTTGTTCCGTGGTATTTAGTCCTTGGTATTTGAACCTATGGTTTTGGGCCATGGTATCTCGTCATAAGTATTGATCCCAAGTATTGGGTCCATGGTATTGAATTGTTATGGTTTTTGGACTGTGGTATTGTGAAAGCCCTAAGGCTATAAAAGAGGAAGAAGATCATTTGGCAAGGGATCATCTGAGTTATTGAATATCTGGTAAAGTGCTAGATCTGGAATACGATGATTGGGTTATGGTGCAGATCTGGATCTGAATGAAGAAGGAACCTGAGCGCAAGGAGACGGATAAGTTCTATTGATGGGTCAAAATCTTGAGGTTGAATGATAGTATCTTTGTATGATTTTGATCTATTCTATGTGGGGCTTGCTTGATCTATAAATCTGGTAATTTGGGTTAACTAATGTCTGAATGTTTGAAAGAGTGAATTATCCTTTATAGATCTGTACGCAGGTTCAGTGAAGCAAAGGCACGTATACACACGGGTTCTGTGAATTAAAACTGCGTATACGCAGGTTGGTCCAAACACAAAAGCGTATACATGCAGGTTTCTGGTTCTTGAAGTAGCGTACGTCCCTTAAATTATCTTCTAGCTGCTTCTGTTTATTGCTGCAGTGTTCTAGGTTCAGAATTTGGTGTGTGGTTACGGTTATCGTGTTCTAGGTACAACTGTCAGAGAAGTGTCTATTTGATTCAGTGTTAATTGGTGAAAAGGAGATTGTTTGATACAAAATTCTTGATGATTGATTAATGTTCATGGATCCAGTCTAAAAATTTATGAAACGTGGTCCCTGGAAGCAAAGAGAAGGTTGTAGCCTTCTGCAAGTAGTAGCTTGCATACTAGTATCCCAACTAGTTCAAGAGCTAAGGGGGTTGTTGCTCCCTTCCAAGAAAAGCTGGAGAACGAGAGAGGGTTGTAGCTCTCTGCAAGTAGCAGCCTGCGTACTGGTAAAGGACTGCACTAGTACAAAAACATTGTAAAAGGAATTTTCTAAATAAAGGAAGATAGAGACGAATTGCAGCAGGTGGTTTTCACCCACATTAGGTTTCCACCTTATATCTTGTGTTCTTGTGTGTGATTGTCTTCTGCTCTGTTTCACTATTTCTGGTTACTGTTTATTTGATTCTGATACATAGATTAATGATCAACATCTATAAGATAAATTAAATTATAAGTCTGCATGGTATAGGTGGGTTTCCTTATCTGTAGTTGCGTATATACACGGTTCTCACTAACTGAAGTAGCGTATATGATCTGGGTTTGAAAAAAGAAAATAATTAACTTGATAATACTGATTCACCCCCCCCCTCTCAGTATCATTTCCAACACCTTCGGAAAGGAACAACAGAAAAACAAAAGTGTTGTTCCTTCAGAAAGGAACAACAAAAAAACGAAAGTGTTGTTCCTTAAGAAAGGAACAACGAAAATGCGGATGTGTTGTTCCTTCGAAAGGGAACAACAAAAACGAAAGTGTTGTTCCTTCGGAAAGGAACAACAAAAATGCATAAGTGTTGTTCCTTCAGAAAGGAACAACAAAACATGAAAGTGTTGTTCCTTCAGAAAGGAACAGCAAAATGGTGGAAATGTTGTTCCTTCGAAAAGGAACAACAAAATATGAAAGTGTTGTTCTTTCGGAAAGGAATAACAAAACGGTGAAAATGTTGTTCCTTCGGAAAGGAACAACAAAATGAAAAAGTGTTATTCCTTCAAAAAGGAATAAAAAAATAGCGGAAGTGCTGTTCCTTTGGAAAGGAACAACAAAATGCAAAAAGTGTTGTTCCTTTGAAAAGGAACAACAAAGCGGTGAAAGTGTTGTTCCTTCGGAAAGGAACAACAAAATGTAAAAAAATTGCAGAAATGCAGAAATCTATACAGAGAGTAATTTACACAAACAAAACAGAAAAAGTTATGGACAAAATTTAAAAGCAATCAAATTACTTAGTGAACCGAAGGCGAGGAAGAGTTCTCTTCCTCAGCCAAAATCTGCATGTCAGAATCTTCTCGGAGTTGCTGGTAGAAGGATTCCCGAGTAAGCGATTTGTGGTACAGTCAAACTCAGTGGCCATTTATTTTGTTTAAAGGTATGTCCAGATCCATCAATAGCAGTCAAAGTAATAGTGCCATTATCATGCACTTTCTGGATTTCATACGGTCCCAGCCAGTGAGTCTGAAGTTTTCCCAGAAAATCCTAAAACCTGGAATCGTATAGGAGTGCCCAATCTCCTTCGTGGAAGATTTTCTTTTTGATGAGGGCTTCGTGCCACTTTGCCCTTTGTTGTTGGATTAATGCAGTATGTTGAAGAGCCTAGAGCCTCATTTCATCTAACTCGTTGATTTGCTGTAGTCTATTACTCTAGGCCTCATTTAAATCTAGACGGACTTCCTGTGCTGTTCTTAGCGTTTGTATTTCGAACTTTATTGGAAAGACGGGTTCCTTTCCAAATACTAGCTGATATGGTGAATAACCAGTGGTGTTTCTCTACATTGTTCGGTATGCCCACAAGGCTTCCAGCATTGTTGTAGCCCAATCGCGTCTGTGTGATGCAATGGTCTTTGTTAATATTGCCTCTATGACTTTATTCATGCTCTTTACTTGGCCATTTGCCTGTGGGTGATACGGATTGGTAAACTTGTGCTAAATATGATAGTTTTTTAATGTTGCAGCAATTTTGTTACCTACAAAATGTGGTCCTCCGTTCATGATTATGTCTCTTGGGAGGCCATATCACACAAATATTTGGAATAGGAAATGAATGACAGAGTTCTCTGTATCTCTTGGAAGTGCCTCTGCTTCAACCCATTTGGTAACATACTCTGTTGCTACCAAAATATATGTTTTCTGGTTTGATGATGAGTTGATCAGACCAACAAAATCGAGCGCCCAACGCTCAAATGGTTTGATTACTAGCTGTGGGTTCAAAGGCATTTTGTCGAACTATCCAGGGTGTCTTGCTCTTCGAAAATTGTCACAAGCTTGAACAAATTTTTTTGCGCCTTTGAAGATTGTGGGCCAGTAATACCCTGTTTGGAAAACTTTGTGACCAATTCTTGGATCTGCAAAATGTCCGCCACATTGTCCGTCATGATAGGCTTTCAGAATGTCAAATATTTCATCTTCACAAACGTATCTTCTGATGTGCATATCTGCCCCTATATGAAATAGGTAGCCCCCAATCCAAGAAAATCAAGTACTACGTTGAACAATCTGTTTTCGTTCATTGGGGGTTAGATGCTTTGGCAATTTGCCTACTGCCAAATAATTTGAAACATCAGCATACTAGGGTGTCTTGACAATAACAACGAATAAATGTTCATCTGGAAATTGATCTTCAACTACTGTTGCGTCCACTGGCTTCGGCATTCATGAGAGAAAATCAGCTACATGATTCTCTTTCTCAGGTCGATATTTTATTGTGATGCCAAATTCCTGCAATAAAATCAACCATCTTGTTACTCTACCATTTGTAATTGGTTGTTTTGCTAAATATTTTATGGCAAAGTGATCTGTATATAAAATAATAGGATATCTAGTGATATAATGCCTAAATTTATCTACAGCATGTATTACAGCTAAAAATTATTTTTCAGTAACAGTATAGTTTAGCTCAACAGGAGACAAATTCTTGCTAATGTAATAGATTGCATATGGTTTTTTGACAAACATGTCTCGCATCCTTTTCTGTATAAATGTCGTGGGTATATAGTTGGGGATCGATTCCCTTCATGTTCGGATAATCCCATGCAAAACCTTCCTTGTATTTTCTCAGTAGTTGGACCAGCTTCTCTTCTTGTTCAGGAGTCAGGTTATTATTGATGTTCAAAGCTTTTCCTGGCTCAATCTCTATAGTTTTCCTATTTGAAACAAAAGTAGTTGGTATTGTCTGGTCATGAGTGTCTTTGAGAGGATCTTCTTCTAGTTCATTGTCAAATGCTGCCTCTATCATGTGACATTGTATGTGGGATCTAGATTCAGCTTGGTTAATGAAGTTGTTAATAACATCATCCTCTATTTGATCTTTAAAATCAAGGGCATCTTCTATAGTTAATGGGGATCTAATGTTTTCGGTGAGGTATGATACAAGATGTTTGTTAGTTTTTATTATTGTTACACTTGGCTGGGCTGGAGGGTATAGAGCTATATTCTTGATGTTACTCCCTCTAGTTATGGTCATACTACCTTGTCAGTAGCCAATGTAAGCATCAATGGTCACAAGCCAAGGTCTGCCTAAAATTAACGGATGTCCATCAAGTCGATTTTTGGGGTTTATTATTAGAAAGTTAGCAGGATATTCCCAGGAATCAACAGATACCATGACATCATGTAGTGTACCTTCTGGCCTAACCACTGATTGGTCAACCAGTTCTAATAAGGTGGAAGTTGGTTCTACTGATGTAATGCCCAGTTTTTAACAAGTGGTGGTTGTTAAAATATCAATTGTAGCCCCTAAATCAACTAAGGCATTTGAAAAGGTTTGTCCATTGATTTGCACTGTCACTATTGGATTTCCATGGTCTTCATATTTGACAGGTGCCTCTCTTCCTAATAATAGATCAGATAGGGTGCCAACTACTTGGACTGTTGGGTTATTTGTTATTCTCCTCGGTTTTTTTATACATAGCTCTTTGATGGTCTTCGCATATATTGGGATATCTTAGATAGCTTGGAGGAGTGGGATTTTTATGTACAAATTCTTTAGTTCTCCCAGAATATCAAAGTCAAGATGTTCTATAGGGCATGGTATGATTAATCATTTTGGGAATGGGGGAGAAGGTGTGGTTGCTTGGTCATGAGTCTGTTGTCTGACCATATCTTCTTCTTGTAAGGATTTTTCTGTGGGTAACTAATTTTCAACTTGAACATTTTTATCTCCCTCAGTTTCTATAATGTGCCCAAACCTTAATTGAAGGTCGTTTCACTCCCTTAGATTAGTTTCTAGTTTTGGTGTTTCAATTATTTGAACGGATTGAACCGGTCTGTTATTTGGGTTCGAGTCAGGTTGGGCTGGGAGTTGTGGTCTTAAGTTGGACTGGGGGTTTTGTTGTACTGCTAGCAGTGTAGGTTGAGGGAGTGGAATGGTTCCTACTGGTTGATTCATCGGTCTTTGCCAGTTTGTCTGCCAGGCTTGACTCTGCAAAGTGGGAGGGGACCATTGTGTTGGATATGCATTGTTTTGCCAATATGGTGGAGCGGAAGGAAAATTTGGCCAATTAGATTAGCTTGCTTGATTTGGCCATGGTGATGATGAAGGAAATGGTTATTGTGACCAATTTGAGAAGGGAGGTTGATTTTTCCACATTGTATTATATTGTTGAGCATGATATTGCAGAGGCTGGAAAGAAGAAGATGGATCGGGGAACATACCTGATTGTCGTGGCTGCCATTGACGATGCTAATTAAGTAGGTACACTAGTTCTGGTTCTTCTTCCGCTTCTTTGTATACTGCTTTCAAACTAGGAAGTGAGGGGCATCTCTCCGTAGAGTGGTCTTTTGTACAAATAGGGAAAACTTGAACTGCATCTAATGGGCACTCTTTGTGGCTATGTTTCTTTCTGCATCTGGGAAGAATATTGCCAGATTTTGCTCTGCTTCCGCTTGTTTCTGTTTTTCTTGCATAATATTGAGCTGCATTGTCAGAGTCCCCAATATATCAGTTTTAAAATTCTCCAGTAAATTTCTGATTTCTGTGTGAGTTACTCCTTCTCCAGAGGTCTTGTTGTCCATTGTAAACCTGTCATGTTCCACTGGTTTTAGCCTTGTGCTGCCTCATGAGCTCCTGATACATAAATCAATGATGTTAGCAAAATAGTCTTGATAGATGTCTCCTTTCCCCATAATATTTAGTGTTTCAATCCATTGTTCCTTCATGCCTTTAATTAATGTTTCTTTTAATACATTTTCAGTTAAGGGTAATGATGCATAAGGAGATATTTGAAGATTATACTAAAAACGTTGAACATATTCTTCTAATGTCTCATTAGGTCTAGCTACCATTTGAAATATTTCATCCTCTAACTCTCTAGACCTACAATAATCCTGATATTCTTCAGGAAGGCACCTTTCATCTGATCCCCGTCATTTATAACACCTCCACCTAACCCCATAAACCATCGTAAAGTAGCTCCTTTTAATGTAGAGGGAAATAGTTTCAGCTTTTGGGTATTGGTGGTATAGTCATATCCTCTGCATAGCACATCGAATTCAAACAAAAATGCATCTGGGTCTTCCAATGTTAGGCCATGGAATGTATGCATATGCTGGAGAGGAATTTCCTTCATAGGTGCATTAACTGCAATATCTACAATGGGATATTGCAGTGTGGAGGTTTTGGGGGTTTGTTTCTTCTAGGCCATTTGGTCAAATATGTGCCAATAACCTTCTGGGATTTCTAGGATAGTATTCCTAGGCTAGTTAGTCAGGGCAGGAATGTCCTTAACAGCACTTCCTTTATCTGGGATGATGAGAGTTCCTGATGTCTGGGGGGATTTTAGCTCTTGAGGTTCTTCGTTCTAGATGATTTTTACAGCACTTCCCTTATCTGGGCTACTTAATGGCTGAGCTATTCCAAGAGGAGATCTTGGTTCTTATGTTTCCCCTATTTCTCCTCTCCCTTTGCGGAGATTACTAAGGTTCCCTTCTTGCAATGATTTTGGGCTAGAATTCTCAATTTCTTGAAAATCTTGCTCTTCTGTTTGGCTGTGCACCTCAGCAAAGGTTACAGATGGTGATCCTGTGGCCTGAAGGAAACTAGTAGGTTGTCTAGAAGCAGCTTTTCTAGGTCCTATTGAAGGCTGAGATTCTGCATTTTTAAGGATTTCGTCTATAAAGGTCGATCGACCAAGGGTCACCAGCCCCTTAGCTTTATCAGGCTTGGGTAGTGGTTTAGGATTCTTTTCAGGCTTTTTCTTCTTAGTCATGCACACAAATCAAATGTTGATTTCTACCCAAAATAACAACAAATCTGCAAGAAAGCGGGCTGGGGAGTAGGGCTGTTACATGCTCTGTATGCAGGTTCGTACCTTCCGTTTTTAAAACCCAATTCTCTCCTAGCAGGCACTTACACTACTCTCAAAAGAAATAAATGGCTACACTCTTCCCCAGAAACAGTGCCAAAATGTTGAGCAGTAAAAAGGGTCTTTTTAACCTCTATTTACCCTACATTAATTATTAATCCAGGTACAATTTGTTATCTCAAGAATGTACTCAGTCTAAGGCGGTCACTTGTCAAGAGTAATTCTAGTAGTCTAGTGCTTTTACAAAAGTAAATAAATGTTGGAAACAAACTCTAAATGTAATGGCAATAAATTGAAATGCTTTGTAGCTAAATCATTCATTTAAGAAACTGCAGCACTCATCAGTCAAGGATGCAGTAATGATAACTCTTTCCTTTGTAAACTAAAGCGAATGAAAAGAAATCAAAGAGAAGATCTCCAATCTGGGAACCAAACAACGATAGTCAATGTTCACTACAGGTGCATATCGTTCTATTCACACCAAAGCAATTACTGGAAATGATAATTCAATTAACAGAAAAGGGAACAGCAACTAGTCTATTAAAAAGATCAAACATCAAAGCTTTAACTTACAAGAATGAATTGAGCAGCAATCGTAATCTAAAGGAATTGAGCAGCAATCTTTAACTAGGAAATGATTTGAACATGAAGCCAAGAATGGAACAGCGAGCTTAAGTAAGTCTACGAAATATTGAACAACGAATTAAATCAAATGTAAACACATAGCGAACTAAATCAAATGTTAAAACACAGTGAATCTATAATGATGGAATCAATAATCCGATTTTAGCATAATAAATATTAACCACGGTTATAAAGGCACCGCAATTGCAGTTGCAATGGAATGGTAACCCAAATGAACAACAACCACGATTAGAGGTAAACCATAGCTAATTAAACAACAATACTGATCTATAAATGAACAGCAATGTTATTCTGTAAACAAACAATAATGTCAACCTGTAAAGGAAAAACAATGTTACACAGTAATGTCAATCTGTAAAGGAACAATAATGCAATTTGATTTTAGAATGAATAGCATAACATTTCAGTTGCAAATTATAACCTTACTATTCAAATATGAATTAAATATAACAGTGCCAGTAAATGAAATGACAAGGAACAACAAATTATTGAACGAAGCAAGTAAAAGAAATCAAACCACAAATGACTTGGAATTGGAAAATAATGGTACATAAAGCGAGTGAGCCACCAGGGCCAGGCCCTTAACCACTAGGGACGCACTGCTGCGGTTACTCTAGAATAAAAGAGGGAACAGTAACAAAGTTTATGTATTAATCATGAAAACAGAGTTACAGTAATCGCTCTTTAAAGAGAGTCGATGATCAAAGTTCAATTTGCAACAACAATTTTGATAAAACAACAATAATCCGCCCCTTAGGCTAGCAGTGCTATCGCTTTTTATAGCAGTCAGGTGGAAATACCAAAGATACAGATATTCTTAAGGTAGCAATCCCTTAGGATCAAAGGATCCTGAGGGATTCACCATATCATTATCCTTCAGTTATCTCCTTGTCCTCTTGTGCAGATATGGCGTTTCTTCTTCCTTTTCCTGGCTCATGTGCTCCGATCTGGATTGCCTCATCTGGATGCGGTTCCCTGTCAAAGGGACAGCGGTTGGTTTTGCCTTGTCTTTTCCTCTGAAATGGCGATCTTCCATTTTCTTCATTTTCTACATAGAAAAGGGTAATAATTAGTCATTTTGCGTTACTCACAAGTCTCTAAAACTTTATCATAATCCTTCATCATATGCCCATCTCATAATGTAAAGAAGTTATGAATTAAAGGAAAAGATAACGAAATAAGTGGCAATTACATACCTTTTCTAATGCTCAACAAGGACTAATACAAGTGGATATTTGTGGCCACACTCCTATTCCACTTGGACCCCCAACATTGTTTCATTTCAGTTTCCTTAATTTTGGCACAAATTTCTATTTTTAGCATTTTTTCGGGTCCTAAACTTATGGAGTCATCTTGAGGTCCCAAAAGACGTTTTTTTTGGAAAAATGGAGAGACTAGAAAAGTGCAAAAATATATTTTATAGATTATATTTTTTCCTCCTCGTGGAGATCTTCAGAACGAGGTACTATGATAGGTAAACAAAGATCATATGCCAAAGTTACGACCTCAGGAGGTTGACAATCCAACTTACCTCAACGAGGCCCAAACCCATTGGCACTTCATCTCCTAGGGTTCGGGTTTCACACTTCTTTATGATAAAAAGTTGTTTGAGCCTCATTATAACACAATTTAGAATCGTTGTAACCATCACATCTCTTTTCAAAGATAGCTACCATTTCCCGAGCTACTTTATTTCCATTCTACATGTAACAATTTTTTGTATTTGTTATTAATGAATTAAAGTTTAGTTTTCATTGTAGATTTGTGGTTCTGTTTAAATATGTATTTCATTTTGTCCCTGCATAAATTTGGATCATCTTATTTCTTCAGTATGATTTAATGATATCTAGAAGGAAGATCTAATTTAATAAATAACATTTTTTTATGCAATTCATCTAACAATTCATCAGTGACAAGAATAGGAAACTTATCTTTGATTGTTATTAGGTTGAGTTGTTTGTAGTATAGATACATAATCCACAAGACATGGTTTTTTTATAAACACTATCACTGGTGTAGAGAAAACACTCTGGCTAGGATAAACGATTCTTGCCTCTAACATTTCTTGAACCATATGCTTAACATCAATCTTTTGTGCATGTGGATAATTTTTAAAGCCTAATGTTAGATGTTACACTTCCAGGTTGCAAATGAATAGCATGGTCATGATATAAAATGGGTGGAATTCCCTTAGGAATTTCTCCAAATACCTTAGCATGATTGTTGATAACTCTTTGAAGATCCATTGGAGGATAGGATATATATGTTTGAACATATAATGAACATAATTGTGAAACTACACCTTGGTGTCCCTATTTTAGCAATTTTATCATGTTATTAGAGCTTATCACTTTACTAGGTTTCCCTTGGATACCTATAATATCAATTTCCTTTCCTTCTAAGAAAACTCTTACGAAAAGATCTTGGAAATTAAAGGCCACTATTCCTAATGATTGTAACCATTGGACCTTTAATACAGCATTAGAACCACCCATTTGGATTTAAATCATGGGGCTAATCAACAAATACTCCCCCATATTCATCTTAATCTTATTGCACTTCCTTGAACAACCTATGGTACCTACATATGCAATTATCACTTGAAATTCTGGTGTTGTATATACCAAGCAATTGAGAAGTTTTTCCAATTTGTAATTGATGAAGTTATAGATACTGCCATAATCAATGAATACTACTACCCTTTTCCTTTTGATATATCCTTCTATCTTGAGGGTTTGTGGAATAATTATATCGACCAATGCATGACAAGAGATTGTTGGAGTAGTTTCTTCTAGTTCTAGGTCTTATGAATTTTCCACTTCTTTATCATCTTCATATTCACAGTCTATGTAGAATAATTTATTTTCACCAAATTCATTCCCTTTAATTTACTTGTTGTCATAGTTGAAACATAGTCCCTTTTCTCTTCTTTCATCCATTTGTTGATGAGGAAACCTTGTCAATTTTCAAAAGGTAGCATGATTTTCTATATAGTTATTAATGGTCAATTTCCTAATGGCCATATTTTTACTTCCAACTTCCTTGCCAGACTAAAAACATGCTCTAGATATTTAGGTTCAAGAGATGCACCTCATGTTAGATGCTTTCCTTTAAAGTACCCATAAATAGGTCTAACAAGTTATCCCCTGAAATGTTCTTTACTTATAGACTCAACTTTTATAATTGTTGAATATGATTTTTAACTAGACTATTTTGTAAAATATTTACTAATTGCCTAAAGAATGCGTTTCTCTTAATATCCTCATGTTGTGCTACCAATTCCTCCATAAAAATGGACCAAGATATAACCAAATCCTTTTTTCTTTCACAAATCGATTGATACCATACATGTTGGTCTTGTTCTAAAAACATGGATGCAATATTTTCCTTTTGTAAGGATGCCACTTGGTGTAGATTAAATTATTTCTCCATTTGAAATACATGTTACAATATCATTACCATTAAATATCCTCATATTAATATTGCATTATAGTAGTTCCTTAATGTTGACTTGAAGTCCTCATGATGTGGATCTTAGATTAAAAATTCGTTTTTATGGTTCTACAATTCAGAATTTGTGCTCTCCAATTCTGATAGCATACTCCCCATATGAGATTGATACTCAACAACATGCTTCTCACTATGTTTGCAACTACCCTCCAAAATTTTGCCTATGCTTTGATTGTGGAGCCTTCCTTCTTATCCGTAGGAGCTCATCTTGCACTATTTTAGGTATTCATGCTTCGACTGAGACTTATATTTTCATTTGTGTCTATGTTTTTTTGTTTTTACACTTAGTTGATCTTTCTAACTCACAAGCTAATATCCCAACTTGGTTTCACAATAGTTCTAGGCTTGCTTCTAGAAACTATGCAATCCTTGAGGGCAAGCAACCTTGATGTGGTAATTGTACAGTTCTGACTGGATGTCAGCCTTGAGCTCAAAAACTACGCAGTCATGGAAGGAAGCCCAACACTGAGCCCAGAAACTGTGCCATCCATTACTAAGCTCAAAAACTGCCAATGCAATGAGCCAAAAAATTGCCTAGCTCCTTGGAAATACGAAGTCTTTCCCGGTAGTGTGCATGGAAAGTTTTCTCGAAAAAGGAAAAAAGAGAAAAGAGAAAAAACAATCCCTAAAAAATAGGGATATATTTTTAGTATCCCAAAGGAGGAACTTTCGCTATTTTTAGAAACTTCCACCAAGTGTTACTTTTTCCTTGATTTTAGGCATGTGCGTCATACACCCTATTTCGTTCAAATCTATTTAATCGATGCCTCTAAAGCTCATTTGCACATTTTATATTGGATATCTAACATTCCTTAGGAGATAAAGGAACCTTCGGTATAGTCTTCGTCACTTTTTCAGGTGAGTTTGGCTTTTGTCATATTTTACCGCTATTTCTGTCGCTTTTTGTCATTCCACTAATTGTGTGAGTATTTTTTTACTTATTTCTCTTCATAGTTGTTGTAATTCAAACTTGTTTTAACTTGTAGAAGTGTTGTTTTAAGTTTTCGTTTGCCTCTCACAAATGTTGCATTGGGTTTCCTCACACACTTGATATTCCTTCTATTTTATTAGTTGCTGCACTTGATCTAGATGGATTTATTCACTTAGTTAGTTTTTCACTCAAATTCACAAAGTCACTCACTTCTACTCATCTTTCACTCCTACACCAGGTAGATATGCACTTTATTTAGCCAGACCTTTCCATTCCTAGCTGATCACTGCACAATCCTAAGGCTCAAGACACAATATTGGCCTCTAGAACTCTGCATTGCATAGTACAAGCTGGCTTCAACTATGCGCTATGTAGTTCCAAGAGCCAGCATGTCACCTTAGCCACTGAGACTGCGCAATGCGCAGTCTCTCCCAAAACACTGCCCAGGATGAACTGCGCATTGCACAGTCTCAAGCCACAAGCTTCAACCTTGGCTACTAGAACTGCATAGTGCATAGTTCCCATAGGCAGCCAGTCCCTCTAGCCAATGAAAATTGTGAAATCCTCCCCATTAGATGCACTGTTTTTTTCTTGAACATGCCTTGAAAGTAGATTTGCTAAAGATTGATGCTTGCTTGCCATGAGTGTATTTTTTGTCCCACAAGTACAACATCTGTTGAGCACCTCTCCAGCAGTCGTTGTTACCATGACACCAAAGAGAGTTGCTTCAAAATAGATCACTGAGAGTGGTACTAGGGAAGTAGTTGAGCAAACATCAATAGAGTTTCTAGCATATACAAACACTCAGTTATTTATAGAAAAGGGGTCAACACTAACATGACAGTAATTTAATGAAGCTCTTTCAACAAAGAGCCTTGAGGCAGATCTAGAGGACCGACAGGTTTATATCAATATCCAATAGTCAGGACTACACAAGGTTGCATGTAGATATCTAGCCTTCCCATGTGCATATGTCTTCAGCTGGATTGCCTCACACATTGATGAGAAGACCGTGACATTGAGTAGTGCCATGGGCAGAAGCTTGCCACCTTCCGTGCAAAAGATTATCAACACATGTATCACTTTCTTGATCTAGTGAAGCTCATGAACTCATTGTTCTATGCCAACCACAACTATGTGAACACAAGAGACATTGCCAAAGGCTGGGTTAAAGAGCCATCAAAGTTTCTACAAAAACCCACCCATGTATAGAAGAAAAATTCACTCAAGAAAGCCTACCAGCTCTTGTTTATCTTAGCTTACAGGATCCATGGTCAGCAGAGCATGAAGACCTTTCCTAATGGGTGGGCAGTCTTATTGAACTAGGTTGTGAATGAGGGGATATGCAAGAAAGGTCCTATATGTCTACATATTTACTGGATGCAATCTATGCACAACAACACTTCCCTAGCATGAATTGTTCATAGACACCAAGAGGATCTACTATGCACATCTATTGCAAGCTGCTTTCAAGTTGTAGTCATTGAGGAGTAATGGAACATCTAACTGACCACTTCATCATCCTGATTTACAAGCTTACCTTTAAAGAATATCCACCTTACATGTCATGAGAAGTAGTGGAGGCGATAACAGACATTGCAGATTGGTATGCCTCACCAGGTGGCACCTTCCTTAGAGTGTTTGGCGGAGAGAAGCCTCTGAATGTCTTACAAAGGTATGCCACCAACAAGATTGTCATGAAAAAAGTGTTATATCATCTCACCATATGGTTGTCAATAGATTTTCATGGGAAGAAGAAACCACCATGGCCCACTCTTCCTTTGCAAATTGGATTATATGAGATAAAGAACTTGAAAGTTATGGATACCAAGGGAAAGAAGATAGTGAACTTTGCATTTGGTAGATGGGACTTTAATTTGTATGATCCCTGTGGTATTTGTAAAGACCAATGTGTGAGAGTTTACTTTCCATGAATAGGTGGGGAATTCCAATAGCAAAAGTAGGATCCATGGAGGAATTGCTACAATGGTTCTAGACTTCATGAGTTGGTCAGTTTAGAAGGGACTTCAAAGGCTACTCCATAGATGGCAAAAATTTTGGAAGAAACAATAGCAAAAGGAAGTAATCGTATGCAGGACAAGGGAAAGAAGAATATTGTCGACAATCCATAGGGAGAACAAAGTTGCAATACAAAAGCATATCTTATTATCATGAAAGAAGATTTAGTAGCAGAAGAAAAGAGGAAGAAAAGGATACAAAGAGCGTAGCATAGGAAGAGAGAAAAGAAACGGTTGCAGGAACCAGAGCTGAAGTTGTAAGAGACAGAACAAAACTTGAAGGAAGAACATGAGTTGAGGAGGAGAGAACTAGAAGAGAACAGGAAGCAGGAGGAAGATTAAAGGAAAAGCGTAATGACAGAAGAAATAACACCGATACAGGTTAAAGAGTAGGAAAAGAACCAGCCAACAGTTGAGGAGGAAGGTGAATAGATGCAAGATTGGGAGCTTTCTCAATATATTGATGACTTGATTGAAGTGACAGACATGGAGGTGGAATAGGATCCGTAGAATGAAGATGTTGATCTGATGCCCAACACACCATCAGTCATCCCTTAGTCTCTGCCACCTTCATCAATAGAACCAACTCCAGGCGAAGAAGGGGATATTGTTCCCCTTGATGGTGATCTGGTGATGGATGTGTACAATATGTCATTTGATGAATTCCAAAAGAGGATTGCACAAGCATGGAGAAAGAATTTTCCTGATTATCACTCATCACCTGCATTCATTAGAGAAAGGGTTATAATGGCAGACACCAGGAAGCATCCAAATTCCATTTCCAAATCCAACTTGGCCTTTATAGGAATAACAAGATCGAACATTAAGTATTTGATGGTTGAGAATGAGAAATTGGCACAAAAATTGTAGGCTGCTAGGTAAGAGGCAGAACAACTCTACACAAAAACACAAAATCCAATTTCTAAACAGGTTTACTTGGAGGAGATGAGAGAAATGATACTTGTTGAAGTATCAACACTCAGAGAAACCATGCAGAAGTTCTATGAGGAATTTGTGACCGTACATAAATATGTTGTCCATTTGCATGGCATACAATCATAGAGCATATATTTTGTTAAAACTATCAAGAATATACAAGTTGAAATTACCTATGTGCAAGAATGGACAATGTGATACAAAGGGGAACCACTTGACTTAGTGAAGAAAATGAAGCCATAGGCAGAGATAAAGAAAGTGAAGGTTAGGATGTGTATTCAGAACAACAAGAAACTTTCCTCATTTATTAGTAGCATTCAGGCCTCATAGGCATGGTTGTACAATGGTTTGGATTTTATGGTGAGAACCCACAGGATCCCATAAGTAATCTCACTCACCAAAGCTAAGCAAAAAAATTAAATTAGGAAAAAGATTGGATAGTATTTGGAGCAGTTGAAACAAGTGACTCCAAGGAGG
Source organism: Pinus taeda (assembly GCA_000404065.3). Classification (NCBI taxonomy): domain Eukaryota; kingdom Viridiplantae; phylum Streptophyta; class Pinopsida; order Pinales; family Pinaceae; genus Pinus; species Pinus taeda. The sequence goes on along the minus strand of APFE031538659.1, from coordinate 13,682 downwards.
GTTTGGAGCTGAACAGAAAAAACGTGCAAAACTACAATGGCATTCCAGTTCAGATTAGAACAATGTTTCGCTTGGTTGAGAAAGAGGTTAAGATCGGCTCCAAGTCATCGTACCTAGAAGCCATGGAGGCTAGAGTTCACTTCCAGTGAGACACCATCGCACAGTGTGGGGATGTCATCATATAGTACTGAGCTTGGCACCAATATGTCACCGAGAAGCATCAAGTGGATGTTTCTAAGCTAGAGTTTTTCCAAACTAAAGCATCATAGTGTTGTGTCTTATTAGGCTTTCAAGTTGTCTCTAACCTATTTTCTCTTATATGGGTAGAAGTGTAAATTGTAATATTATTCGTGATTATGTTGTAAGTGAAATTTCAAGTGTCAATATTGGAATATGAAGAGTCATGATGTAAGTAGTGAGTCATTTTGTAATGAAGTTGAAGATTCACAAGTGTAGTCTAAAGGTCACAAAGTGGAGTTAAAGAGTCACCCCTTCTTACTATAAATAGAACCTCATAACTCATGTAATGGGATTTTGGGAGCTAATCTTCTATCTAGGCTTAGGCTTAGAAGGAGCTTAGGAGTATTGTGAATAGCCTTGGCTTCTCCATAGCATAGAGGGAGTATACTTCTTTGGAGGAGCAGGTGTTCTTGACTTTAGTGTTCCACTATTAGGGCTAGTGGTCCATCAATGGTGTATGTATGCATGGAACTTTAACTTATAATAAAACTAGATCCATCACGCTTTCATGCATATGTTGTGAATAAAGTGGGACTATTCTTGTTGTATTTGCAATGCATGTTATTTATATTACGCTTATTATTATGAACTATTTCATTTGCATTTGTCTGAATCTTGTTGAATGTGTGTTGTTGTATTAATTCATCACTTTAACTTGTGGACTATTCTGCATCTTATCTGGTGATGTCATTACACTCGTGTGTTCCTTTCAAGCTGCATACTATTACTGGCTTCCAAGGGCATGTAATGGAATGGTGTTGCACATTGATCAATGCTTACATACACTTTTTCAAACGTCTTTCCATAGAAATGTTTCGCGCTTTTGACATGTATGTTCGTAAACGTCTTTGCAAGAAAATTCTACAATTGTGAAATTCACCTGATGAATCATTGCATCGTTTTCACAATCATTTCATGGATTTTTGTTTTTAATTTCCTAAAGATTAAGTTGATTTGCCTTTCTTAGCAGGGAGATTTCGATATCTTGTTCAAATTTCAGAGAATCCACACGAGCTTGAATCTTTCAAACCTCTCCCAACATACCTCAGTATTAGAGCTTATAAATCCGCGACATATGAGTTTGTTGTTCCAAGTGACCATTCATCCCCTTATCATAAAAAAACTTTAGTTCCAAAAGTTTAGGTGGGAGAAGTAGAGAATTCATCCATTGATCTACTGCCATATTTCCCCATCTCACATACTCAGAATTACAATGCATGTTTGTACCGTGAATCTGATGGTTGTGATGAAGTGTTATTTCCTAGTCCTCCATCCTTTGGTCCCTCTAATCCTTTGGATTGTGATGTGTTTTGTTCACCTGTTTCATATCTCACTTTTTATGTTCACGAAGATCACGTTCTGGATGGAATTGCTGTTGAAGAACCCACCTATGATATCATTTTCAATGAGTATGTGTGGAGTCTAAATCTGAACAAGAATCTGCAATGAAGGATGATCTCCTTCCTCCTACACCTCTTCGGCATTATCTTGACATTTTCCATGATTCTAAAATTCCTACTCAATCTTGTGAAAATTTAGTTTCTGTTGATGTTACTACTTTCAATCATTCTCAGAATAAGTGGAATGCCAATTTTTCATCTAAATGTGAAGAGGACAAATCATTTATCACTGATCCTCCAAATCTCTCATCTTATATTTCTAAAAATATAGAGGGTGAAATTTCTCATTCTCCATCATCCCCTCTTTATGATTCATGGGATCATGAGGATGGCTTTGTTTCTAATATTGAAATTGCTAATCAGGGTAACCGTGATCTTTTCAAGGATTCATTTGACCATGACTATGATTTTTCCACTATTGATCTTTCTAAGACACCGATCTTTGATGATCCATCTTCTGATGATTTGGAACTTCCACAAGCTATCAAAGAACTTCGGACCAAGTAGATGGTTATGTTAGGTTCTCGTAGTCTTGAGGTTAGTTCCACTTTTGATCAGAAATGTGTTGAATCTTACTAGGATCCTCATCACTCTGTTGCACACATTGAAAATCAATCTGTTGTATGATTTTCACATCCTCCATCTGTATTACATGATCCTATCACTCAGTCATTGGAGGAGTCATATGTAGCAAGAACTATCACAAAATGAAAATTTTCTTCTTTATTCATGTTCACTCATTTCCACAATTAGAAAGTTTTCTCTTGCATTTATTCAAGTCATAATGTGTCTAAACACCACAATGCACCCGCAACATGTCTTCCATGCACATTTCTTTCTTTATTTTCTACGAGTTCTTTCAAACTTTGAAAATTTTGGGTTGCATTGTCTTATATTTTCTGTTTATTGTTATGCTTGTATATCTTTCTAGACTTTCATTCCCTCACCTACATAGGCCAACCAATGCACTGGTAGTTACATTAGAAGTATCACTTCACATGAGTCTGGCCTATTCTATGTTAGGTTAGGAGTATGATTAGTTCTTTTCTTTTCTTATTTCTTACTTTGAATTGCTTTCTTTCACTTTCCGTTCTACTTCTTTCCTTTTGTTTGTTTTATTTTAATCCATAGGATAACTTCCACATGAAATTTTGTTTGGCTTCTTAGACAAGTAGGCTGAAGTCCAAGAGGAAGTTGTACTACTATCAAAGCTTGGTTATTTGTCTATTCCCTCTCTTTATGTGAATCTTGCATTTCTTTTATTCGATAATACTCTGATGGAAAATATGTTCCTTTTGTAGAAAGTCATAGAAAAATCATGACGCTTGTGCTTTTAACTAGTACTTCCCACTCTAATCGGTCTTCTATTGTCATTTAATCCTTTTCAACTAAGTTGAGTAGAGTAAGGAGGGGAGAAAAATATTAACAATTATGTCAGAGGTATACATAAATATCCTTCTCTGAAGGGAAAACCTCTTATGTGCTCAATAAGTCAGGATCCCTCTTCCGCCCCATGAAATAAATAAGTTCTTATGCACAGTTCTTTAAACAATAAAAATGATAAAAATGAAAAAATGAAAAAGGGGAAAAAGAAGAGAAAGTATTCCTGCACAGAGAGGTGAAGCAAGAAACTTTGTCAAGGTACCATCCAGACTCTCTCGCTACGGAGCAATGTTTGTGGCCCTAAAGTGACTCTTCCAACGTATTGTCCAGGCCTACTGGGAGCGGAACATCAACATAGATGAAAACTATGACTCTGCCAATCTATTTTACTTTTGAATTTATATACCCCTCATCCCCAATCTAAAAAAATTAGTCTGACTTGGCTTGGTATGTGTGTTTCCGATGAAGAGAATGGTGGGGGCTATATCTTTAACTGAAGCCAAGTGAAGAAGCTGTGGTAATCAATGAACTGAACAATAATTCCAGAAGAGTTAGACCTATTTTCATGAGACGATATCCACACAAAGAGCTGGAGTTCTACTAGTGTGTCGCCAGTGTTGTAGCGGCTACAACCACCTTCCAAATTTTTCCTATGCTTCGATTTTGGAGCCTTCCTTCTTATCCACAAGAGCTTATCTTGCACTGTTTTAGGTATTCATGCTTCGAATGAGACTTATCTTTTCATTTGTGCTTGTGATTGTTTGTTTTCACACTTAGCTGATATTTATAACTCACAAGTTGATCTCCCAACTTAGTTTCACAACAGTTCTGGGCTTAACTCCATAAACCACGCAATCCTTGAGGGTGAAAAACTTGATGATGGGAATTATGTAGTTCTGACTAGAAGTAATCTTTGAGCTTAGAAACTATGTAGTCATGGAAGAAAGCCCAACATTGAGCCTAGAAACAAACCAATCCCTCATTAAGCTTAGAAACTGTGCAGTGCATCATGGCTGAAAGTTGCCCAATTCCCCGGAACTGCACAGTCTTTCCTAGCAGTGTGCATAGCAAGTTCCCTAGGAAAAGGAAAAAAGCTAAAAAAACAAAAAAGCATCCCTAAAAAATAGGGATCTATTTTTAATATCCTGAAGGAGGCATTTTTGCTATTTTTAGAAACCTCTGCCAAGTGTCACTTTTTCCTTGATTTTAGGCATGTGCGTCATAAACCCTAAATCGATCAAATTTATTTAACTAATGCCTTTAGAGCTCATTTTCACATTCGTTCTTGGAGCTCTAGCATTCCTGAGGGGATCAAGGAACCTTCGGTGTGATCATCGTCGATTTTCTAAGTGAGTATCACTTTTGTCGTCTTTTGTCATCTTTTTGGTCGATTTTTGTTATTTCACTTGTGAGAGTATTGTTTTACTTATTTCTCTTCATATCTACTTGCATTTCAACTTTTTTTAACTTGTAGAAGTTTTGTTTTAAGTTTTTGTTTTCCTTTCACAAGTGTCGCAATGGTTTTCCTATTTTTCACTAATGGTCGTTGTTGCGACGACTCTCCTCACACAGTTGATTTTCCTTTTGTTTGATTAGTTGCTACACTTGACCTATATGTATTTACTCATACTTAGTAAGTTTTTCACTCAACTTCACAACATCACTCACTTCTTCTCATTTGTCACTCTTTCACCAGGAAGATCTCCACTTGCTTTGGGAAGATATTGCCTTACTTAGCTTAGCACTACACAGTCCTAAGGCTCAATCCATAAGCTTGGCCTCTGGAACTACACAGTTCTAAGAGCCAGCCTGTTTCCTTAGTTGTTGAGGTTTCGCAATGCACAGTCCCTCCCAAAGAACTACCTAGGATGAATTGCACATTGCGTAGGATCAAGCCAAAAGCTTCAACCTTGGTTGTTGGGACTATGAAGTGCATAGTTCCCACAGGCATCTAGCCCCTCTTGTCAATGAAAATTGCGTAATCCCCCCCATCAGATGCCCAGTTTGTTGCTTGAACATGCCTTGAAAGTATATTTTCTAAAGATTGATGTTATCTTTCCATGAGTGTCTTTTATGTCTAATAGATACAATAATTGTTGAGCACCTCTCTAGCAGTCACTATTAGCATGGCACCAAAGAGAGTTACTTCAAAAGAGACCATAGGGAGTAGTATTGGGGAAGAAATTGAGCAAACATAAGTAGACTTGCTAGTGTATGAAGGCACTCATCTGTTAATAGAAAGGGGTCAACATTAACATGGCAGCAAGTTAATGAAGTTATTTCAGCAAAGAGCCGTGAGGCATATCTAGAGGACCGACATGTTTATCTAAATATCTGGCAGTCAAGAGTACACAACGTTGCATGCAAATATCCAACCTTCCCATGTCCAAATGTCATCAACTTGCTTGTCTCACACATTGATGAGAAGACCATGACATTGAGCAGTTCTAACGAACATAAGCTTGCCACATTCTGGGCAGAAGACTATCAACACATGTATCACTTGCCCGAGCCAGTGAAGCTCATGGACTCATTTTTCTATGCCACCCACAACTATGTGAACACAAGAGACATTTTAAAAGTTTGGGTGAAAGAGCCATTGAAGTTTCGACAAACACCCACCCATGTATACAAGACAAAGTCCCTCAAGAAGGCCTACTACCTCTTGGTTGTTTCAGCTTTTAGGATCCATGGTCAACAAAGCATGGAGACCTTTCCTGAAGGGTGGGTAGTCTTATTGAACCAGGTTGTGAATGAGGGGAATCCATTCAACTGTTAAGATATGTTGGTTTGACAGCTGAGAGCCCATGTAGCATAGGCCTGGAGTCCTCTTGATGGTGAGAAATCAAGGTTCTATATTTCTTCATATTTACTGGATGTAATATGTGCACAATAGAAGTTCCCTGGCATGAACTGGACATGGACACCACAAGAATATGTTGTGCACATCTATTGTGGGCTTCTTTCATATTGCAATCATCGAGGAGTAATGGCACAACTAACTGACCACTTCAGCATCTCTCATTACAAGCTCATCTTTGAAGAAGATTCACCTTACATGTCATGAGCAGAAATGGAGGTGATAATATACATCGAAGATTTTGATGCCTCACTAGATGGCACCTTCCTTAGAATGTTCAGCAGAGAGAAGCCTCCACATGTTTTACCAAGGTATGCCACCAACAATCTTGTTATGTAAGAAGTGCTATATCATCTTGCCATAGGGTTGTCAACAGCTTTGTACAAGAAGAAGAAAGAACCACCACCCACTCTTCCTTTGCAAATTAGATTATATGAGATAAAGAACTTGAAAGTCACGGATACTGAGGGAAGGGAGATATTCAAGTTTGCGTTTGGCACATGGGAATTTAATACATATGATCCTCGTGGTATTTGTAAAGACCACGGTGCAAGATTTTTCTTTCTCTGGATTGGCGGGGAATTCCATTGGACATAGGAGGATCCATGGAGGAATTGCTACAATGCCTCCAGACTCTGTGAGTTGGCCAGTTTAGCAGGGACTTCACAGGATGCTCCATAGATGGCAACAATTCTAGAAGAAACCACAATAGAAGGTAGCAATCCTATGCAAGACAAGGGAAAGAGGAAGATTGTTGATAGTACATAGGGAGAAAAAAGTTGCAAGATGAAAGAAAATCCTATTATCATGAAAGAAACTTTAACATTAGAAGCAAAGAGGAAGTAGAGGGCATAGAGAGTAGAGTAGAGGAAGAGAGAAAAGTAGAGGTTGCAGGAAGTAGAACTGAAGATGTAGGAGACATAACATAAGCTAAAGGAAGAATAGGAGTTGAGGTGGAGAGAACTAGAAGAGAAGCAGAAGTAGGAGGAAGAAGAAAGGAAAGGTGCAATGATAGAAGAAACAACGTTGATACAGGTTGAAGAGAAGGAACATAACCAACCAACAACTCAAGAGGAAGGTGAATAGATGCAAGATCGAGAGCTTCCTAAGCAAATTGAGCACTTGATTGAGGTGGCAGACATGGAGACATTACAAGAGCTACAGAATGAAGATGTTGATCTGATGGATGTGTACAATATGTCGTTTGATGAATTAAAAAAGAGGATTGTACAAGCAAGAAGAAAGAATTTTTTGAATGATCTCGCATCACCTGCATTCGTTTGAGAAAGGGTGATAGTGGGGGGCACTAGGAAGCATTCAACTTTTATTTCCAAAGCCAATTTGGGCTTTGCAGGAGCAACAAGATTGGACATTTAGTATTTGACGATCGAGAATGAGAAATTGGCACAAAACTTGCTAGCTGCTAGGGAAGAGGCAGAAAAACTTTGCGCAACAACACATAATGTAGTTTCTGCATAGGTTTACTTAGAGGAGATGAGAGCAGTGATAATTGCTTGAGTATCAACACTTGAAGAAACCAAGTAGAAGCTCTATGAGAGGTTTGTGACCGTACAAAAAGAAATTGTCCATTTGCATGGTCTACAACAGCAGAGCAGAGATTTTGTTAAAAATCTCAGGAATATACAAGCTATCATTACCTATGTGCAAGAATTGGCAATGTAATACAAAGGGGAACCACTTGACTTAGTGAAGAAAATGAAGCCACGGGCACAACTAGAGAAAGTGAAACTTCAGATGTTGATTCAGAACAACATGGAGATAGCCTCATTTATTGGTCAGCTCACTCACCAAAGCTAAGCACAAACTTCAAGTTAGGTAGGAGATTGAAAATTATTTGGAGCAACTGAAACATATTGCCACCAAGGGGGATTTGGAGTTGAAAAAATAGAACAAGAAAAACTACATTGGTTGTCTAGTTCAGATCAGAACAATGTTGCTCCTAGTTGAGAAAGAGGTTAATACTTTCTCCAAGTCATTGTACTCAGATTCCATCGAGGCTAGAGTCTGCTTCCAGCCAAACACCATCACACAGTACCGAGCTTCGCACTAATATGTCACCAAGAAGCATCAAGTGGAAGTTGTTGAGTTAGAGTTTTCCCAAACTCAAGCATCATAGCGTTGTGTCTTGTTATGTTGTCAAGATGTCTCTGCCCTATTTTGTCTTATATGGGTACAAGTGCAAATTGTAATAATATTCGTAATTATGTTGTAAGTGAAATTTCAAGTGTCAATATTGGAATATGAAGAGCCATGATGTAATGTAGTGAGTCATTTTGTAAAGAAGTTGAAGAGTCATGAGGGTAGTCTAAAGGTCACAAAGGGGAGTTGAAGAGTCACCCCTGTAGAAATTCCCACTGTAGATCACCTGATAATGCAATATACTAAATCAAAATACTTGATCCACTTCTACAAATAATTATGCAGAAGCTTAATCGAATATGAGCAAGATCAATAGAAAACATATAATTGATAAGAAGAAATCAATCACACATAACACAAAAGAAATAACCTGGGGAAAGCCTCAGCCTAAAACCCCAACTCTGTATTATCATACAAGTGAAAATATGTTCAGTATTACAAAAAGAATCAGCTCTCAAGCTATCCTTCTCTCTTTGCAATACCTCTGTTGCTCATAGACAGTCAAAGGCCTATCTCAAACCTTCTCCTCTGCCCTCCAAGCCTCCTATTTCCTCACGCAGTTTTTCCTAGGGTCTAGTGCTTCCACATGTGTGAATTCCCACCTCACACTGCTCACTTGGCTCAGAAATAACTGCACAAACCTGAAGGAGATAAATCCTCATCATGGATGAGCTTC
>APFE031538655.1:116623-140012 GCA_000404065.3 Pinus taeda | reverse complement strand
TAAAAATAAAAATAACTAAATAAAAATAAAAATGACCCATGGTATTGATTCATAGTATGGATAACCCATGGTATTCATGTGGAATATATCCTATTTAAAGGAGGAAATTAAACCTCTCTCCATCTTAACTGCGGATCTACGGAGATGGGTCAAATCTCTTGATATGCAAATTTCTTTGAGTGACAAGAGATTGGATCTACCAACCGCGGAGAGGGATCAAATATTTTGATATGCAATACTCTTTTAAAGTGAAGAGAGATTTGATCCATCTCAACACTTGGTAGATCTAGAGTTAAGATGGATCTAGGCTGTTTTTTATAAAAGTCCAATATAATTAATCATGTTGTAAACCTAAAATATTTATTTATTTTGTATGTCAAATTTCTATTCATAGTTTCAAAAGGAAATACATCACAGGAAAAACACAGGTAGTCTCACCCCGTCCAGGTTTGTTGACTACCACCGAAAGCATATGACAATGAAACAAAAAAAAGAGATACATAGTTCACAATTTCAAAGGCCGTAGACCCAAATAAACAGACATAACATATAAAACACCTGTATTCATGCTAGTCATTAGAGGTAATGGAGGCTGGGTTGTCCGGAGCTGTAACAAGAGGTGGTGGAGGACGAAAGGAGCATTGGACATGCTCCTCAAAATGGGTCATCCAGGCCTCCATTTCTTGACCTTCTTTGATAGCAAATTCTGGCCGTGCTAGACCACCACAACACGCTCTTGGGTATGACATTGGAAATAATGCATTTTATTTAGAGTTGCTATCAATTTGGCATGCTCCTCTTGTCTAACCTGCTACGAGTTCTCCAAATGATCTAGAATTGACTAGACCATATCTCAACAATGCTCCATGCAACAGCCTTGTCATCGACTGCGACCACCCTGACACACCGACGCACGACACCTGGAACTACCACGACGAATCGAACCCCCTCGCTGTAGAACGGGTGAAGCGAGGTAGCCCCAACTCCCAACTGAGTCCCCCCGTTTACCACCTCAAGTTGTTGCCCCCGTGCATCCAGAATGCCCCAAACAACCACCACCTCTACCTCCTAAAGCCGCACGGCTCAAACCCTCTCCACTTAGACCTTCCAGACTCCATCCACCACTGTTAGACACTAGCTCAAGCTGAGGTTGGGACTTATCCATGCCTGGCTTGCCCGAATTAGGCGGCACCTAAGCTGAGGACCACCTTAAGCGAGGAACTGGTCGCATGCTTGAAACCTCGACACCACCTAAGCAAGATGAACACCACCCTTTCAATAGCTCCCAAACAATCCACATAGGGGTCAAAGCCACAAACGCTGATTGAACCTCCTCTCCCTCTGGCACCGAGCACTCACAAATGATAAAGTTATTTCCCACCTCGAACCAACAACATACACCCTCAATTAAGCGACCCTTCACAATTCCAACAAACCATACCCATGACAGGCTCGACAATGGCACCACCTTGCAGCCCAAGACCCTGTGAACTAGTTGGGGAGCTGCACTTCAATAATCCCGATCCACTAAAGGTAAATTTGCAACTAGCCCAGACTGAAGCCACACCAAACAAACCATAATCCACAACAAACCACCCACGTCAGACGCACATACACCACATTCCTTGTAGAATTTCTCTTGTCAAGCCTAATTTGGCCATTGACAGTTACCTACACCCACCAACAAGGGCAGAACCTTCTATAACAATGTAGACCCTTTGGCCAGCTCAGAGCACCTCTACAACACCCTCCACACACAGGCTACAAAACTCTCTCCACTACAAAATGACCATCGAACATCCCGCCACCCTCCATAACGTTAATGCACTCACCACTCTCCGCAAGATCTAATGTGACTTGAGGCTTGCCATGCCAATGTTTACTATCTCTCGTGCACAAGGTAATATGGGAGGGTCCTAAGGCTAGCCTACCATCCTGTAGCCACATGCTTACCATAGGCACCCACCCATTCCCTCAGGAACATCCTCCTCTTCGTTCCTCACCCCCATCAGGGACTAAAATATTTATTTATTTATAATTATTGCTTTTTGTAATTTTAGTAGTAGTTAACACAATGACTTATTATTATTAAAATGACCAAACATTTAATATTTGAACCAAGATGAATCACATAATTAGAGGTAGAATATTAATGATAAATGTCACCATCTCATTATATTCGATATATCCCACAAACATATGTCACCTCTATTGGAATGTTTGATTCCCAACTAATTAGTATTTTTGTTATACCACACAATTCGTTTAATTTGTTTCTTTCATCTAGATTTTTGGTGTTTACATTGATATGGAATTAATGTTTCAAATTAAAACTACTAAGATAGATTTAAATAATTTCGTATTTTCATTTATTCGCATAAGGAAATATTCAAGAATTATAGTAAGAAAGTATACAATAAGAGAATATGAAAAAGAGATTGTTAATAGAGTTCACCCACATGGGCTATGACTTCAGTTCCACTTCAATTGATGAACTAGATTTATTAATTCTCCTTGAAAACAAAGCATTTCAATTTACAAAAGGGGTAAAGATTCATAAGCAAATTTACAACTTGTTGACTTCCCTTTACAAAGAACTGACAATCCAAGAAAGTGTTGAAAATAGCAACAAGAAATGCTAAAAATAACATTTCAGGATATTCCAATTTGATTTGTCCTTGAATTAAAATTGAGAATTAAATTTGAATTTAGTCTCACCAACTCTTTGAAAAATAATTAATTAATTCATCTTGAGTTAATTAGTTGCAGAATTCAAACATGAAGTCTTTGTGAAGTCATGCAACAATTGTCCCTTTGATTGAGGAAGTTTTCCCTTAATTAAGGGGATAAGGATGAGTTGTATTTGAGTTGTAATTAGTTAGCTCAGTTAACTGAGTTAAGTCCAGTTAAATTAGTTCCAAACAGTTGGAAGAACTAATTGTGAGTTCAGTCAGTTAATGCATGCATGCATCCAACTAATGTACTCCAGATAACTGAAGATTCTCTCATAAATAACTCATGCATGTCATTTCAGATAAAGACCCAGTTGAGATTAAAGGTAGGGACAATGTACTATCAGTTGCAAGTATTTTCCTATGAGAAAATCTCTTGCATGCAGAAGGAATTCATTCCTTGAGGATTGTGCAGTTTTACAGTGTGTAAGAGTAGTGTTCCACTTGGTTGAAGGTGAATCATCCCAGAAGAACAGCATAAGGAAATAGGAGGCTTAGAGGATAGAGGAGAAGACATATGTGTTGTCTATTCTATCTATGAGTAGCAGTGAGGGATTGTACTGAGAGCTAAAGCTTTGTGTAATCCTGAGATATTTCCACTTGTATGATAATACAGATAGCGAGGTTTTTAGCTGAGGCTTTCCCCAGAGTATTCTTCTGTGTTTCATGTGGGATTGATTCTTCTTCTCTATTATATGTGTTCTGTTTGATCTTGCTCAAATCGATTAAGCTTCCGCAAGTTTGATTGTAGAAGTAGATTAAGTATTTTGCTTTAGTACATTGTATAATCAGATTAATCTACAGTGAGAATTTCTACATGGTATCAGAGCAAAGGTGATCAGAGCTGTGAATAGCATACTGAGAAGGGAAAAGTTTGAAGTTTGATGTTCTTGATTACAGGTACAAAATCGGTTTCTTATCACATCTCAAATTTCATCAATGGCATTCAATGGATTGAGACTCGAGTATGCCCTGGATGGAAACTTGAATTACATGGCATGGAAGGATCGCATGGAAGCGGTATTAGAAGACAATGGTTTGAAGGATTTCATTGATCAAGAAATCCCCAAGCTAGTTGCAGCTAATGCACAAGAATTCGCTGAATGGAAGAAGTGTGTGGTGAAAGCAAGGAGGATTCTTCTAGAGGGAGTTCGAGACCATATTGTCTTGAGTCTCCATGGGAAGGAGACTCCATTTTCAATGTGGAAGACATTGAAAGACCTATATCAGAACAACGGTAACCAGAGGAAGCTGGCGCTCAAGGATAAGCTTCAAAGAATCAAGTGTGAAAAGGGCGACACTATTTCTACATATCTCAACAAGATCACCACTTGCAGAGATGAGCTTGGCAGTGTAGGAATAACGACAACCGATGATGATATGGTGAGCCTTGCTCTCCTCGGTATTCCAAAGAGATGGAATAGCTACCAGGACTCAGTGAATGGAAGAGAGAAACTGCCAGATTGGGAACGACTGTGGTTAGATCTGATGCAGGAGGATATCAGGAGAAGCACTAGAGATGGTTCTTCATCTAAACATGATGATGAAGAAAATCTAGCCTTAGCCAGTAAGGCAAGGAAAGGGAAAGGGAAGGCTTCCCATTCCAAATCGAGTTCTTCTCATGGAGGGAAGAAGATTGACAAATCTAAAGTGAGATGCTTTAATTGTCATGAAGTGGGCCATTATGCAACTAATTGTCCATTGAAGAAATCTAAGAAGGGATCCTCAAAAGGATCAGAAGGTGAGGCATTGGCCTCTCAGTTCGAATTAGATTTTACCCTCATCGCATGCATGGTTTCATCAATGGTGGGTTGTGTTTGGTATCTGGACAGTGGAGCCTCATTCCACATGACCAGCGATAAGAGTTTATTCAGTACCTTGGAGGAGAAATACCTCAAGATGTGCATAGAGATGGGCGATGATAGAAAGTACCGTGTTTCAGGTGAAGGTATGGTTGTTTTTCAGAGGGACCATGGAGCTCCTCTCACCCTGAATGATGTAAAGTGTGTGCCTAGACTAAAGAAGAACTTGGTATCGGTCACGATGTTGGAAGACAAAGGCTATGATGTAGTCTTTAGTAAGGGAAAGGCGTTCCTGAGACACATACCCACGGGTTAGACCAAGAGGATTAGGATTCGAGTGAAGAATCTCTACAAGCTGGAGGTATAAGACTGTGCTGCATTGAGTTCGAAAGCATAATTGGTGCAAAGCCAAGACATTGGAAAGTTATGGCATAGGCAGTTGGGCCACTTGCATCATGGGGCCTTGAAGATAATGCAGCAGATTTCTACCAGACTTCCCAAAGGTAAACTTGAGCAAGTAGACACATGCAAAGGTTGTACCTTGGGAAAGTACGCCAAGTCTTCCTTTCATGATTGAGACAGTCAAGCTGAAGAAATCTTGGAGTGAGTTCATACAGATGTGTGTGGACCATTCTCGACCATCTCCACCGCGAAACAAAGGTATTATGTGATTTTCATGGATGATTTTTCTCGTAAATGCTAGATCTATTTCATGCAGAAGAAGGATCAAACCTTCTCAAAGTTTTTTGAGTTCAAAGCTTTGGTTGAGAAAGAATCAAGAAAGAAGATCTGGGCCTTAAGAAGCAATAATGGTGGAGAGTATGTATCTGAAGAGTTTAAGGACTTCTATGCTATAGAAGGAATTAAACGGGAGTTGACGACACCTCATAACCCACAACAGAATGGGGTGGTCGAGAGGAAGAACAGAACGCTTGTGGGGGCGGCTTGGGCGATGCTGCATCCAAGGCCTACCACTTCACTTATGGGCTGAGGCATGCAACACATCGGTCTATTTGCAGAATAGAAGCGCGCATCGCATACTTGGGATGAAGACACCAGAGGAAGCTTTCTCCAGGAAGAGACTAGATGTGAGTCACTTTAGGATCTTTGGCTCATCGATATATTGCCATGTGACCAAGGATGCCCGGAAGAAACTTGAGCCAACAACAGAGTTGGGGATACTTGTGGGGTACACTGATACACCCCACAACTATCGGGTGTATTTTCCTACCAGTCGGAGGACAGTGGTTTGCAGAGATCTTAAGTTTGATGAGCAGAAGGCCATGCGAGTCTACCTTGAGAGGGAGCTCCAACTACAGGATGTGGAGGAACTTTTGGATCTTAAGGAGTAGGAGCCTCATACTGATGTGGAGCAGCTGCATGCAGAGGTTCCAAGAGTGGAGACATCCACTCAAGTAGAGTCTTCCAAAGATGGGCAGAAGCGCATGAGAGAAGCTAATAGATTGTTGTCAGATGCAAGAGAGAATGTGGGAGAACCATCTTCTCAGCGCAGATAGAGGAGGTCACTTGATAGGTACACTGGATACATGGCCCTTGTTTGGGAATGTGTTGAGACCGAGCCATCTTCCTTTGAGGAAGCAGTGCAACAGCTGATTTGGGTTGATGCTATGGTGGAGGAGTATGACTCCATAGTTCAGAACAATGTTTGGGATGTGGTTCCAAGACAAGTGAACAAGTTAGTTGTGAGTTCTCGTTGGCTTTACAAGGTAAAGCAAGCTGCTAATGGTAGTGTGGAGAAACATAAGGCAAGTTTTGTTGCTCGTGGTTTCTCATAGGTCGAGGGGTTCAACTATGATGAGACTTTTGCTCTTGTAGCAAGGTACTCATCTATGAGATCGATGTTGGCACTATTAGCACAGATGGGTTGGAAGATCCATCAGATGGATGTGAAGACTGCATTCCTCAATGGCACGATTGAGGAAGAGGTGTACATAGAGCAGCCGGAAGGTTTTAAGACCTTCGATCGTGATTCGCATGTGTGCCGACTCAAGAGAGCTTTGTACGGGATGAAGCAAGCACCTTGTGCTTGGTACACCAGGATCGACAACTACTTCACTGGGTTGGGCTTCACAAAGAGTGAAGCGGATGCAAACCTGTACCACATCATGGTAGAAGGTAAGTAGTTGATCATTGTTCTTTATGTTGATAATCTCATATTGACAGGTGATGATCAGTTGATCATGTCTTACAAGGAGGAACTTGCAAGAGAATTCAAGATGAAAGACATGGGTCTCATGCATTACTTTCTAGGCATGGAAGTGTGGCAGAAGGATGTGGAGTTGTTTGTGTCTCAAGGCAAGTATGCCAATGAGATACCCAAAATATTCCACATGGAGAAGTGCAAGCCCATGCACACTCCTCTAGCAGGTAACTAGAGGAAGGAGGATGCTACTTCAGGAGAAGTAGTAGAAGCTACTATGTATCGGCAGCTTGTGGGTTCACTGATGTACTTAGTGAACAGACGACCAGATTTGTGCTATGTGGTGAACCAGCTAAGTCAAGCTATGGTTCAGCCTACCAAGCTGTTTTGGAAGGAAACTAAGCATGTTTTGAGATACCTCAAAGGCACATCTTAGTATGGATTATGGTACAAACGGACAGAGGGAGTGAAGCTATAGGGCTTCACCGATGCAGATTGGGTAGGGAGTCCATCAGATCAGAAGAGCACATCAGGAGGAATTTTCAACCTTGGGTCAGCTACAGTTTCTTGGTACAGCAGGAAACAAAGGTCAGTTGGACTCAGCTTAGCAGAGGATGAATACATGGCTACAAGTTAGGCGGCATGTGAGGCCATTTGGATGCAGAAAATTCTAGTTGGCTTGTTTGATTAGAGGATGGATCCAATTGTGATCTATTGTGATAATCATAGTTGTTTCAAACTCTCTAAGAATCCAGTATTTCACGACAGGTCCAAGCATATCAACATTTGGTATCATCATCTCCGAGACTGTGTTGCAAGGAGGATCATGTTGTTGCAGTATGTTTTGACCGAGAAGCAAGATGCTGAAATTTTGACTAAGGCATTGTCAAAGTGTAAATTCGAGTTCCATAGAGACAGGATCAGGGTGGCAGATAATCCCTTTCTTGTTGAGAGGGAGTGTTGAAAATAGCAACAAGAAATGCTAAAAATAGCATTGCTACAAAATATCATTTCAGGATATTCCAATTTTGATTTGTCCTTGAATTAAAATTGAGAATTAAAAATTGAATTTAGTCTTACTAGTTGTTTGAAAAATAATTAATTAATTCATCTTGAGTTAATTAGTTGGAGAAATTAAAACATGAAGTCTTTGTGAAGTCACGCAACAATTATCCATTTGATTGAGGAAGTTATCCCTTAATTAAGGAGATAAGGATGAGTTGTATTTGAGTTGTAATTAGTTAGCATAGTTAACTGAGTTAAGTCCAATTAACTTAGTTCCAAACAGTTGGAGGAACTAATTGTGAGTTCAATCAGTTAATGCATGTGTGCATCCAACTAGTGTACTCCAGATAACTGAAGATTCTCTCATAAATAACTCATGCAAGTTAGTTCAGACAAAGACCCAGTTGAGATTAAAGGTAGGGAAAATGTACTATCAGTTGTAAGAATTTTCCTATGAGAAAATCTCTTGCATTTAGAAGGAAAGGATTGTGCAGTTTTACAATGTGTAAGAGCAGTGTTCCACTTGGTTGAAGGTGAATCATCCTAGAGGAACAACACAAGGAAATAGGAGGCTTGGAGGACAAAGGAGAAGTCATATGTGTTGTCTATTTTGTTTATGAGAAGCAGTGAGGGATTGTACTGAGAGCTGGATAGCTGTGAGAGCTAAAGCTTTGTGTAATCCTGAGATATTTCCACTTGTATGATAACACATATAGCAGGGCTTTTATCTAAGGCTTTCCCTAGAGTATTCTTCTGTGTTTCATGTGTGATTGATTCTTCTTCTCTGTTATATGTGTTCTATTTGATCTTGCTCAAATCGATTAAGCTTATGCAAGTTTGATTGTAGAAGTAGATTAAGTATTTTTATTTAGTACATTGCATAATCAGATTAATCTACAGTAAGAATTTCCACAGAAAGCTTGCAACTTATTGAGCCTTCTTTACAAAGGGAAAATGAATCCACAAGCAATCCTACAACTTGATTCTTCTTTCATTTTGAGGGCTCAATAAATCCCAGCCTATTAAAATGGATTAATGAGTCGAAGCCTATTCTCCCCTCTCTATAAAGGATTTGAATAATTCTTCATTTGAGAATTGCTTCTCCATATCAAGAAGAAAATAACTCTCAAGGTCCCCAAAATTCAGATATGACACCATTCAAAGGATTGGTTTGAGAAAAAATATTAAATTATGCCCATGAGAATATCAACCCTCTAAAATAATCTCAAATTTGCATGAAGATCACAACTCTCTACAACTCATCTTAGCTCTCCTTTGAGGCCAAAAAATAAATCCATGAATATCTCTCTACGTTGAGACTTGGAAACTACAATGCTACACAAATTTTACATCAATGCTATATAGTTTTCACATTTATATTAATTTCCTATCACGAATGTGTTTTAGTGGCTACAACCACCCTCTAAAATTTTGCCTTCGCTTCGTTTTGGAGACTCCTTCCTCTAAATTATCACAACTGTCCTACACTGGTGAGGTACTTGTGCTTATTTGATTTCACATGTCATTTCACTGCATGTGTACAGCTCACTTGTCCTGTTAGTCAACCACAAGCACACGCAACACTTGGTCCACATCTAGTCAACTGGTTGTCCGCAAAAACTGCACAAATCTAGAGAGAAACTTATCTTCCTCTCTAGAAATGCGCAGAGCAGCCTAACAGCTGCACTACACTTAGAAATTGTAAAGAGTAGGCTAGGAAGCCTTGCTCTGGAAATTGTACAGAGTAGGCTAGCTGACAGTTATTTTTGAATTTGTGCAGTTTCAACCAGCTATACTACCTCAAGGAATTGTGTAGAAACTAACCCAGCTACACTGCCTTCCAGAAATGTGCAGAGTAGGTAGGCTAATTGCATTGTTCTCCAAAATTGTGTAGAACTAGAAAGTTGCACTAACCTCCTGAAATACGCAGAGCAACCCAACATCACTACTATGGAAACTTGCATGGAGCTGGCCAGTCATCTAAGGCCCCTAAGTCCATAAACAACACATAAGCTCTCCCTCATTGACTATCCATCGCATGTGCCGGCAGGTAGTCTAGTTCCCTTTAGAACTGTGCAATCCTTATTTACATTCCAGGAAGCTTTTCCCGAAAAAGAAAAAAGAAAAAAAGTGAAAAAGAATCCTTAGATATTAGGGATCTATTTTTAGCAAGAGGTGTTACATGCAAAACTGTGTTTAGAAACTTCCTGCCAAGTGTTGCTTTTTCCTAGATTTGTGGCATGCGCGTCATAAACACTAATTTCATAGAATATATTTAATCGACACCTTAGAGCTCATTCTTCACATTCAATCTTGTAGCTCTAGAATTCTTAAGGCATCTAGGAACCTTCGACATAGTTGACGCAACTTTTCTGGGTAAGTTTTGCTTTTCATGCCTTTTACTGCTTTTTCTGTTGCTTTTTAGTTTTCATCTTGTATGAGTGTTTTTTTCTTGGTTTTATTGAATGACCATTGGTGTTTCAATGCATTTTATCTTGTAGAAGTGTTGTTTCAAGTTTCGCATTACCTTTCCTTAGTGTTGTGCACATAACACTATTTCTACACCCATAGTCGTCATTTCAACGACTTGCTTCTTGAGCTTCATGGTTTTGTCAATTGATTGATTTTTGCACTCGATTGAATCCCATGCACGTTCATTTCACTCATACCTACACCAGCTTTGCACATGCATTCGGTCCTTAGTAATTTTCAGTCACCCGTCGGTAGGTCTGAGTTGCCTTCGTCTGGACCTTGTCTTACCTAGCCTGAACTATGCATTTTTGGGATGGAAGGCTCTACCTTCCTCCCAGGAATTGCACAGAGTTTGCCTCCCACCTGCTTCCCAGGCTGTGCTCTACACATTTTTGGGAGATAGTGGCCTAGTTGGCCCCTGAGATTGTGTAGTGCACTTTCTGAGGCATTAGTCATGCTGACTGAAATTGGGTATTGCATAGTTCCAGTCCTCAATTGGGCAAGACGAACTATGCTCTACCCAATTTTAGAAGACAGTTAGCTCACTGGCAGCATGGACTATGCTCTACGCAGTTTCAACTATCAGTCTCCCAGCCTCATTGAGACAAAAATGTGTAATTTCCCTAGACAATTAACCAGGTGTGTTGCATGTCAGTCCTCAAGTTTCTTTTCGCTTCCAACTAACATTTCCTTGCCATGAGTGTTGCTCTATCTCCAGGTATTAGAAGTGTTCATCAGTCTCTCAACAGTATAGGTACAATGGCTTCCAAGAAGGGGGGATCAAAAGGCATAGTTGAGAGCAGTACTAGGGATGTGGTTGAACATGGTGAATGAGCTTGTTTGTGTACACAGACACACACTTGTTCATCGAGAAGGTAACATGGAAAGACATCAATGCTATCTTTTCAGGCACTTTTGAGGAGAATCTGAGGGATAGATAGGTATATGTTAACATCTATAAGTCAAGACTATACAAGGTTGCATGCAAGTTTCCCATGTTTCCTTGCGAAGATGTGATCGACTGGATTGTATCACACATCGATCCCAAGACAATGGTACTGAGTAGTGTTAGTGGAGAAAAGCTTGAGTCCTTCATGATAGAGGATTATCTCAAGATATATCATTTTCCATTCTCAGTGAGCAGGATGGATGCACCATTCTACACTCCTAAGGATAGCAAAACAAAATATATATCTTGAAGCATTGGGTAAAGGAACAGACAAATTTTATGATGACACCCAACCAGATATACAGGATGAGGACACTCAGGAAGGCATATCAGTTCTTGGTCATCTTCACATTCCGCTTGTATGGCCAAGGGAGTATAAAAGCCTTCCCTCAAAGTTGGGTTTCTATGTTAGATCAGCTGGAAAATGAAGGAAAACCATTCAACTACTCCAACCTGTTGTCTCTCTAGTTGAAAGTGCATCTGTCGAATGCTTGGAGTTTTCCCAAGGATCAACACAAAAATTTCTTCATGTTTGCATACTTGCTTGATGCAATCTTGCTTACTTCTATGCACTATTGCAGTCAAGGCATAACTTTACTACCCATTGCTGGGACTCTGACTCCAAATGTTCTAAGGTCTAGTTGGGACTTCTTACCAGGGAGATCCCCTAACACGTTGGTGGGTCTAACACCGTTAACATTTCTGGTGCTAGAAGGAGGGCCAAATAATAAGATGAGCTCTTGAAATCTATTTTAAACTTCACACATCTATCATGTCTTATGTTACTCTTCGTTCTCTGATATGTTTATCTTATGGAGATGACTTTGAAATCCTAGAGGAGTTATGGAATCTCTTTTCATAGAACATATATGCAGGTAAAGGATTAATAGCTTGGGATTAGCATAATCTTTCTTTTTCCAATCTATGTGAACACATCGAATCCTGAGAGGATTATGTGATCTGCACATTGTTCGCATTCACACTTCGTGGGCATTCATTGGAATGGCTTAACACACTTCCCAAAATATCTATTCACTCATTTGGTCACCTTGTTTTAGAGTTATGTCATGCTTTCCATAACTTTGACTGTCAAGAACTTAATAAATAAATTCTCTGATTACACAAATCTCCTAATGAATCTGTGGCACAATTCTAGTATTGTTTTAATAATATCGCCTATCAATTCCCAAAGGATGAAATTGATTGGGAATTTATCAATGAAATATTTCAGTATCCTCTTCACATATTTGATAATCCGCGTATCTTAGAACCATTAGAACCCCTCCCAGAATACCTTGGTGTTAGAGTTGCTAAATCCAAGGAGGACAAGGTCACTGTCACAAGTGACAGTCCGTCCTTGTCTCATCAAATAGTTCTGGCCCCGCAGTGTGAGGTGGGAGAAGGTGCGCATCTATTTGGATAACTATCACATCCCCCTACCCCACCTTCTCTTGATATCTGCATAGATTTCGCTGACAAGATTGTTTGTTGTCACGTGGATTTAGTTCCTCAACCTCTGTCGTTGCATCCTGTTGATCCTCAGGATTGTACTATGTTGTGTTCCCCCATTTCAGACTCCACACTTGTTGTTCATGAGGATCAAGTTGTTGACAAAGTTGGTGTTGAACAACCAACTTACGTTATCATTTATGATGAGTATGTATGGGAATCTAAAGAAGAACTTGCGGTCAAGGATGACCTCCTTCTGTCTGCACCTCATCTGCTTTTTCTTGACATCTTTGGTGATGTTTGCATTATTGATTATCCATGTGAAAATACATTCTCGGATGCATCTACTTCCGATCATTCATAGAATACACCGAATGTTAGCCTATCATTACTTAATGGAGGTGACACATATGTGTTTGAGAATGCACTCAATATTTCATTTGTCATTTCCGAAAATGTAGAGGGTGAACATTCTTGCTTCTCATCAACCCCTCTATACGATTCATTAGATCATGAGGATGCCGATGAACACATCGAATTTTCTCATCATGGTCATCATGATCTATTTTCTCCTTCATTCAATCACAATTGATGAGCCATTCATTGTTGATCTTTCTAAACCACCTGCCTTCGATGATCTATCTGTTGATGAAGTGGAAACCCCACAAGTTGTCAAGGCACTTCAGCTGAAGATGATAGTTGTGTCATGCCCTCACCATCTTGAGGTTGATTCCACTACAGATCAGAAATCTTTTGAAACACCCAAGGCTCCTCATCACTCACTTGTTTACATTGAAAATCAATCTAGTTCATAGAATTCACATCCTCCACTTGAAGGACATGATCCCATCGCTCATGCATTGGAGGAATCATACATAAAGAGAACTATTTCTAAGCGTAAGTTGTCCTTATTTCTCATGTTTGATCATTTTTACGATCAAAAGAGTGTAAATGTTTTTCATCTGCACGCAATGTGAAGCATGGCCATGATACATCCACATAATGCTTGTCTTGTGCTTTTGTTCTTATCAGCTCTGCTACATACTTTGATGTTTCAAGGGTCAAATATAGGTCTGGCTGTGTTGGTTATGCTCACAAAGGACTCCCATCAGTCATTCTTCTCCTACTCCTTCATTCTCCTTACACTCTCATAACCCCTCGCTATCTCTGTTTTCCTCCTTAACTCAGCATAAACCCATATTTCCTTAGCTCCCCGGGTGCTGAGGTTAAACTATCATGTAACCACAATCACATGACCGTGTGCTATTCAAAAGCCCTTTCTGTCACATTAGTCAAAATTCCATGTGATCAAGTTCTCGTCGTCCGATCATCTCTGCTGTGATCGGACGACATCCACTCCTCCCGCACTTGCAAATGGCCTGTGCATTAACTCGTGATAAAGCGGTTTTCGACTGTTCCCTGCCGCCACGCATTGCCATCCTAATGGGATCACACACAGTTGTACGATTACCGCTCACCCTCCAAAATCAGTGCGATCGATACCACTTATTGCGCGTTCGCTTGTCCCCGCTCATTATCTCCCGTGCATCTCTTCCACCCGATGGTCATCAGATCTATCTGCCCGAGATCCAACGACTCACATTTGTCTGTTCCCGCTTCCGCTAGATTCCTCCTGCCGAGAGATCTCCGCCGTCGATCCGCCCAATCTAACAACTAATCTTCCTCCTCCATTCATCCACCATGAAGTCCTCTCATCCTTGACCTGTACCATGCATCCGAAGGACAAAGTTGGCCAGTGTTCAGTACTCTGCGCAGTTACTCCTGAACAACTGCATTCAAGAGCAGTATGACTGAGAATGAGAAGGACGTGCCTCAAGCAGATCAAAGTATTTAACAATTATGGAATTTCTTCCATAAAAGAATCCACCTGCTCAAGAAGGACAACAGAGCATAAGAAAATATCAAATCCATTCATTGAAGCAAGCAGATTGCAGCAGAGACTCTTTTAGACAGTTAAAGCAGTTGGTGGTCCATTATGACCCCTCCACACCTAGAATAGCAGAACATTTTTGTAATGAAACTCTATATATACCCAGAAAATAGATGTAATGAGGGTTGACGGTTGTTGCTTTGATGTAAGGTTCAACTTCTGGAGATCGTAACTACAGTGATACTTGCAGTGTATCGTCTTCATTTTTAACTAATACAAGCTTCTTTTGCTATTAATTGCTCACTTTCCTCTTCTATTCTGTTCTAGGTTGTGCCTATTATGCAGTTTTCATGAACTCTTGATGTTTAGCATTAGAGGAGTTGTCATCCTACCTCTGTGTTAAGATCTTGTATGTATCAGTGAATGTGTTATTCAGGTTTCTGTTTACTTAGTGCCAGAGAGCTGTCATCCTGTCTATGCATTAGGGAATAGATTTGCAGACCTTTTTACTGGTTGCAGCCGGCCATCACATGGTCTTGTGTATCTACTGGTGTGGTCAGTATTCTCCATATCCACCCAATCCTTAAAATATGGCTAATTGGTGGTCTAAAGCCTTGTAGTCTGGGGGTGTTCACGCATGTCTGGAGTTAAGCATAGTAGAAGTGGTTATCTGGCTTGAACAAGCATCATTCCTTCCATTTATCCATTTCCAACATTAAGTTGAGATTGTAATGTTCCCGAGAATCTCCGAGCTACAACCTAGGAGAGTTTCTTGGGGTGATAACATTAATTGGCGTCATTGCCGGGGAGAAGAGGTTGAAGCCCAGCTTCCCTGGGAAATGACACAGTTCCAGCTTTGATGATAGACAAAGTCTGGACACATTTCTGGTTGTAATCATCTATCTGGCGACTCCATTGGAGGAAGACCAACTTTTGGCGACTCCACATCATAGTCCTAGCTCAGTTTGAGAGGCATACTCAGAGAAATCCTCATAAATCACTAGTTGACCCAGTGCCTGACCTTGAGAAGATCGTTAAGCAGAAGAAAACATTGCAGAAAGGAGCATCAAGATCAGGTAAGCCCAAGAAATCTTATGTATCTCTACAAGAGAAGGTTTTAGTTGAGAATACACTGTTTGAAGATCTAGAACCTAGTGTTGCTAGTGAAGAAGCACCTTCAGAGATTCATACAGCTCCGTGTTCATTCGGTTCCCCTTTGGATCTCAGTCCAAAGAAAGCATCCCATACAATCCATCACATTCCGTTGTCTCAGTCATCCATTGCATTGTTCCATAATACTCAATCTACCGGTATCCTTTCACCTACCCCAGCCATGGCAGGCCAGCAAGCACCCACGAAGATGGAAAGAATCATTGCTGCTAGATATGGACCCTTGGTCTTGCCTGTTCCTTTGAATGCCATGCCTACAGGAGAATATCAGAAATACATGCCTAAGTTTACTAACACAGAGGGAGTAACAGCTGAAGAGCACCTTGAGTATTTTTATAGTTATGCTAATAACTTAGACATTAGTGAAAACGATGTGTGGATGAGAGTTTTTGTCCAGAGCCTTGACGGAGAGGCTAGAAAGTGGTTCAGAGAATTGACCCCTAGGTCTATTGCTGACATTGAAGCCTTAGATGATGCATTTTTGAAGCAATGGGGAGATAAGAAAGACTTGCTATACTACCATACCGAGTTTGGTAACCTAAAGAGGGAAAATGGGGAATCATTGCCTGATTTTAATAAGAGATTTAATTGTATGTATAATAAGATATCAACTGAAGTAAAGCCTACCCCCACCTTTGCCAAACTCACTTATGCCAATGCTTTTGACTCTGATTTCTGCCTATTATTGAGAGAGAGAAGATGTGCTACTCTGGCAGAAATGCACGATGCAGCCCTGGAGGTAGAGTCTAATATTATGGCTACAGAAAAGTTCAAAAGTCTTGCTGACAGAAGGAGGCAGAGAGGCGAAGCTTCTTCTTCCTCTACTTCATCCTCAGAGTTGAAGCTAGACAAAATGGCTAGAATGATAGAGTCATTAGTTGCTGAGATATCTAAGCTGAAGATTGAGCAGAACTCTGGGAAGGCTAGGCTTCCAAACACATTTGCTCCAAGAAATCCAAAACCATTCAAGAGAGAAAATGAATAATTACAAATCATTCAAAGGGGTAAAGAAACTAAAGAAGATCAGAAAGTTAAAGCTCCTTTCTAAAATGTAGTCATGGAGAAAGAACAGTTTGAGAAGGGGGATGAAATTCATTGCATGGAAGATAAAGGCAGTGCTGCCTTTTTGACATTGGCTGCATATGAAGAATCATTGCTGCAGGACCAAACAAATCAAAGGTGGGACAGAGAGGCTGTTCTGCAAACTGATGAGCAGCAAAGATACAATATAAGGTCAAACGCAAACAATGTCAAGGAGAATCTTGCCCAAAGAGCTGCTGTATAAACAGAGTCTCAAAATATCAGACAGAGAAGACCAACAGCTGATCCAATCATCCTCAAAGCACCAGTTCAAGAGGTAAGAAGTTCTGACAAATTACCTTCCTCTTTCAGCTTTGAATCAAAAGTCTAGAAGTTAAAGATATATGTGCCTCTGATAGAACTTGTAAACAGTGAAGTGTTTAGAAAGCCTATCCTTGAAGCTTTTGAGCTGAAATCCACACAAACCTCCACTTACTCTGTCAATTTGCAAGATGATAGGCCTGTAGTTGTGCTTAGCCTAATGACTGAACATGCTGATGATAATTCTCCATCATTTTATGTCTCCTTGACCATTCATGACAAAAGCCTCCACAACTGCCTGTTAGATATAGGGGCCAGCCACAATCTGATGCCCAAAGCTATCATGGAAGAGTTAGGCCTTGACATCACTGACCATATCATGATTTATTCTCATTTGATTCAAGAAAGGTGAATTGCTTAGGATTAATCAAAGACCTATCCATTACCCTAACTCAGCTGCCCATGAAGAGTATGATAATGGATATTGTGGTACTAAGTAGATGTCCCTCCCAAATTTGGCATGCTGTTGTCTAGAGGATGGATTAAGAGACTAGGTGGGACGTTGCAGAATGATATCTCTTATGCCACTGTCCTAGTTTTTGGAGGAGAAAGCAAGAGATTGTATAGAGAAGCACAGTTGGCATACATCATCAGTGATGAGAAGAATCCTTCTAATCATCCTATTGATGCCGTGGAAACTGATTTTAGAGCATGTATCCTCCAAATAGAAGAATCTCAAAAGGCCTCATTGTACCTCAAGAAACCAATAGTTCAGGCCAAGGAAGAGCAAGGAAGTCAAGTTTGGGAGATGTTCTTTGATGGAGCATGTTCCAAGGAGACTGCAGGAGCAGGGGTGGTGCTGATATCTCCAAAACAAGAAAGCACACATCTGTCTTTGAAGCTAGCCTTTCAAGTCACCAACAATATAGTAGAGTACAAGGCTCTGATATTGGGCCTTAATGCAGCAAAAGACAGAGGAATCAGAAGCATAAAGGTGTTTGGAGATGCTGATCGGATCATTCAGCAAGTAAACAGAACATTTCAAGAAAATCACCCAAGGCTGAAAGCATATAGAGATGAGGTATGGAGACTCAAATATTCTTTTGATAATTTCTGTATCTCATACATCCATAGAGCCAAAAATCATCTTGATGATTCCCTTGCTGTGTCTGCTAGCATGTTTATTCCTCCTATGCCTCCCAGACTAGTTTATGAAGTCCAAATGAAGTATAGACCATCCTTGCCTGATAATGTCCAGCATTTGAAAGTTTTTGAAGATGATGATGAAGTGAATAGATTCCTGCAAGTCATTGATGAATTTTCTGACATACAAATTGACCAAAAGAATGAAGCTTTGGAAGAAATCCCCCAATCCCAGCTTAGAAACAAAATTGGCAAAGATAGCATTGTCCAACTTCCCAGCAATCATATACCTAAAGGTCTAATTCCTCTAGAAAGACAATTTGACCAGAATGATGTGACTTATAAGGCTTCCCAAAAAGAAGACCAATCTGCAGTCTATAAGCATAATATAGGGAGTTCAGGTCAGCCAAGATACATAAATCTGTCCACTCATCTGTCTGCTGACCAATGTTCTGAATACTGTAATTTAATGAAGCAATTTGCTGATGCCTTTGCCTAGGAATATAATGAACTGAAAACATATGAAAAAAAGATCATCCATCATAAAATTCCTTTAGAGAAAGACACCATACCTTTCAAGCAGAAGCTGAGACCAATAAACCCTTTGCTCCTTCCTCTGATTAAAAAAGAAATTAAGAAATTACTGGCTTCCAAGATTATAGTCCCTCTCAGATATTCAAAGCGGGTAGCCAATTTGGTTGTGGTGAGGAAGAAAAGTGGAGAAATCAAACTCTGTGTTGATTTCAGAAACTTAAACAAATGCTCTAAGAAAGACAATTACCCTCTACCCAAGATGGAGCATTTGCTGCAAAAGGTCTTAGGAGCTCAAGTGATGTCTTGGATGGATTTTCAAGATTTAATCAGGTTGTTGTGCATCCATATGATCAAGAGAAGACTGCATTTACCACTCCTTAGGGCACTTTTATGTATTCCAAGATGCCTTTTGGCCTAATGAATGCTCGAGCCACTTTTCAGAGAGCTATGGATATAGCATTTGTGGGAGAGAAGGATAAGTTTTTCCTTATCTACTATTAGTGTTAGTCTTTTCAGCCTTCCTCCAGTGATCAAATATGCTCTTACAAAGTTATTTTGAAGTGTCAAGGTCAAATTTTGTCATTTCAGTGAGTTTTCAAACAAAATTTGGTCACTAGGCATTAGGTCTAGGGTTTGCTTTAACTCCTTCTACAGTTGCCCAAATGCCAATCTATGTCACTATTCAGCTGATTCTATCATCATTCGGAGGGTTGTCATTATCATGTCAGTGTCTAATGAGTCATTTTACATCTTGTTCATGCTTCAGTTGTGCCTTCGCAAGTTCATTTCCCTCTCCTAGGGTTTTGAAGCCAATTTCTCTTGGACGATCAAATCATCGGCAAAACTTGTTTCCTGATGTTCATACACCTTCCCCTATCCTTAAATTACCTTATCAAACACTTCCCATCCCTTAGATCCGCCAAATTCCACATTTTTCCACAAACCCTAGTTTCTAGCTACAACCTGGCAATTTTCTAGGTTGGGCCTGTGTTTTTCCCTTTTGGACCCTTTCCTCTCACTCAATCTCTAAGATTCCACTTTCCCCTGCTTCCTAACATCCCTCCCCACTCCCAAAAATTTCCCCAAGAATTTAGAAGCCCCCTATCTCCTTCATTTCGCTCCATTTCGACAACATTTCTTGTTTCACACATCGGGACAAGTCGCACTCAAATACTTTTCCAGAGAAATAAAAGATGAATTTTGGGAAACTGAGAGAGGTGTTTGTCCATAACCTGCCAAATATGAAAAACCTCTTTCACTTTTTGCACAGGTGTCATGGTTTGAGAGAAATGTCAAGAATACCATTTCCTCAGGAGAATCAAAGACACCTCTGAAGTGACCTTGGGAAACTCAGGTTTTCTCCTAGCTGGGTTGGCCAAATTATTTACTAGATGGGTAAAATGATAACTAGACACAAATATATTTCCAATGAGCTATCATGAGCTCAATTTGGGGTTGAGGAAGGCATTCAAAAGTTGACTGCAACAGCACTCTTCCTTGAGGCAGTCTCATTTGGCACTTTTTGACCAGTCTTGGGAGATTTGGATTTTGACAGGCCAAATCAACACCAAATTGAAATTTTCCAATTGGATTAGAAATTATACTCAAATACCTTTCCAACGAGCCCACTCTTACTCAATTCTGACACTGAGAAGGCCTTCAAACAGAGCTTCCAATGTGCGAGACCTGTTCAAGGTGGTGTGTGACCCGTTGGGCGGTGCGAGACCCGTCCAGCACCCCTCCACAGTTCAGAAATTTAACGGGCGCGACCCGTTGGGCAGTGTGTGACCCGTTGAGAGGCTTGCGATACCCATTGAGCTGTCTCTTGCAAACTTGTTTTAAATTTTTTCAATTGCTCTCCAAGCTATCAAATCTTTTGAGGTAGGTGTTCTAATCATGGAATGGTTGTTGGTTATGATTGGTGGATAGTATAAACATGTTTTAAGGATCAAATGGTGCAAGAGAAACCACTTCATGTGACTGCATTGTTAATGTTTAAGAGTTCTAAGGTTTGTGTTGTTTCAAGGTATTTCCCTTGGTAAATTGTTTCCCTCCCCCCCTTCTTACTCATATTTGTATTCATATCTATCTTCCCATACTATTTCATAAATAAAATACAAACCCTCCCTTCTCCCTAATAACTAAAAGTGAAAACCCTACCCCTCTCCCAAAACATCAAAACTCAAACCCTAATCTTGTTGCACCATATGCATGTGTAAACACTTGAAGTTGTGGGTTAACATGTAAAGAGTTTTGTACATCTGTTTCCTTATCTTCCCCTGTTAATGCATGTGTTCATTTTCCCATATATTCACTTTCCTTACATGTATTCCTATATGCAATAATGGTTTGCAATGTTTTCCTTAAACTCCCTGTTATCTTTATATATTCCCAATTCCTTGTACAAAGGTCCCTCCCCTAACATTTCCCTCATGTTCTTTTCCCCTTGAAGCAACATAGAATTCAGTACTTTTTACAGGTAGAAACAGCAGTACATTTTGTCCACTCTGCTCCTCAAACATGTCAGAAACCGAAACATATGAGCAGAGTGATGACCAAGCATCAGTGTCAGAGGTTGAGGTACAGAGGAGGTCACATAGAGGTGAAAAAGGTGGTCATCATAAGAGAGAGGAGCTGACCTCTTTGACCGATTTGCAGAGGTGGATTTTACAAGGAAAAAATGAAAATGTTCCAAAGGAGGTGGTCTGAGGCTCTTAGGCGGAAGAAAAGGACCAATCCACTCCGTATCTTGGCGGAGGCATCCCTCAAGGATCATGGCACCCACTAGCCTAACTACAGCTCAAATCCCAAAAAATTCTGAGAATTTTGGGTAATTTTGGTGATTTTTGGAAATTTACAGGTTTTGGCTTCTCAACGGGTCACACCCCCGGTGAGACCCTTTGTCATCGTAGCTCCGTTTGGCAAAAACTCAGCATTTTTGGATTTGGCATGAAAATTTACACTTTCTCATCCATTAGTAAGAAATTTCATCAAGTTTTGGGCCCCAAGAAGGTCAAAATACATGCAAAATTTGACTTTCTGCCCCTTTTTTGAGTTGCAGAAACCAGTCTCGGGAGAATTACGTTTTGACAGAGAAAATGACCTCAAAATTTAAAAATTTCAGTTGGGTTGGAAATTAGACTCACATACCTTTCCAACAAGCCCACTTTTTCTCAATTCTAACACCGGGAAGGCCTCCAAACAGAGCTGCAAAAGTGTGCGACCCGTTGAGAAAAGGTGTGCGACCCGTTGAGGAAATGTTGCCAGATTTGACCAGTTCAGCGCAGAAATTCCAGTTTTGACCTTTTTCGACTTTCTGAGGTTAATGATGATCTTAATGGATGTAATTGTGACACTCTTTGGATACTTTTACTCTTGTTTAACTCTTCTAGAAGATTCATTCATGTAAAGGGTAAAAATTAAATGAATGAATTGGTTTCCAAGTTTGTAGAGGCAAGTTGTTTTGATTGCCTAGATTTTAGTGCTAAGTTTAGAAGTGGTTGAAACAGCTCCTAGAAGGATGAGCTAGACCCCTAGAGGCAAGGAAAGGTGCTAGCTTGCCTATATTATGTATTTTCTTAGTCATTTTGAGAGGTTGGAAGGTTGGAAGGTTGGACTCTAGAGAGAGCAGTAGCTCATTGTATTATCTCTTGTATCTTTGCAATTTTTGGCAAAGGAAGACCAGGGTTTTGCAGTCATCTTTGGGATTCTTGTGGACTCATGTGTTGATGGTGTGTTTCTTCAGTCATTGTAAGCTTTGTTATGTGTTTCATTTTCCTTCTATACTTCTACATATTAAACAAATGAAGTGATAAAGTAAAAATTCATGCTTGTCATGCTCTGCTTTTAAGTTTGTTTAATTTTGATGTTTTCTACTGTTTAAAGAGAATTCAAATTCATTGTTTGCTCTCTTTAGCCTTCTCTCTTTCATTCCTGACCATTCACTTCAGTCAAAGACATCAGCAAAACCTCCTACCTCGCCCCAAAGACTCCCCTGCATAAACTGTGTCCCATCCCCGCAGCCAAATTTGCCCTCTCCTCAACTTGCCACCAAAAACCCAAAAACCCCAAAATCAATTTCTTTTATCATTTTACTAGCCTAATATCAGTGTTACTTTTTTGGTCATCTCCCTAATTGAAAATTTTCCAAGAGAGACCGGAGAGAGCCTTCTCCTGCCCCGTAGGGCTAGCTACGAGGCTGAATGGTTTGATGTAGCTTTGAGATTTGCCTTTCTCAGTCTGAGGTGAAATGTCAAACGCTAACATACTGGCGACTCCACTTGGGAGAAAAAACTTATCGTTTGCTCATTGACGTGTTATTTCATAAATCTTAGACGAAGTCTAAAGATACGCCAGGTAGCCTTCGAACATGCTCTTGTTTTACATCAGCGTTAGTAGATAAACGCTGCTTTAGTCGATCTCCGTGAGCTTGTGAAAGTAGCGCTTCATTGGCACCTTTACCCCAGTACATGTATCAAGTTCAGATCTGATTGTTGATGATGAACAACGATCAGACATTGACAAGGCTGAAATCATTCACTGGCGACTCCTTTCACTGAAAAATCCAGCGATCAATGCTTCATGGTCACTGCAGAGAGATCAGTAGCTGTGAGATTTTCAAGATGGATCGGATTGCAAGAATATATGCTCCCTTGAGCCGAGATCACATCCCTGGTTTTCCGAATAAAATTCCAAAGGTAGATTGGTCAAGGAATCTGCCTATATTTAATGATGATGGTA
>APFE031538655.1:54440-114897 GCA_000404065.3 Pinus taeda | reverse complement strand
ACAGGTTTTTCCGTGTCATGTCCGCGTCCCGCGCGCGGACATTTTTAAGGACTGCTCGGAATTTTGCAAACTTGGCATTTTTGGAAAGGGCATGCAAAGAGAAAAATTACCAGTACTTGGGAGAAGCTTATTTTGAGATTTGAGCCTCCAAAAGCTCAAAATACATCAAAAAAATGACTTTCTGCCCACTTTTTGAGTTGCAGAAAGTGACCTTGGGAGAAATGGTTTTTTAGGGGGCAAAACAACTCCAAATTCATAAATTCCACTTGGGATGGAAAGTAGACAGACCAAGCTTTCCAATGAGCCATCTTGCACCTGATTTGGACCAGCGGAACCCACTCAAAAGTTGTTGCAAAGGTGCGCGGACGTGAGAGCCAAGGGGCGCGGATGTGAGAGCTAACTTTGCCAAAATTGACTTTTTTGGTCAAAAAAACACTGTTTTGACTATGGTTGATTATTTTTACTTGTAGATGATGGATAAATGTAATATTTTCATGGCACTTTGATAGATTTTACCTCTCTTTACTCTTCTAGAAGCTTCCTTGATGTAAAAAGTGAATAATTCATGCATGAATCAGTTAGCTAAGTAATAGAGGCAAGTTGTTGAGCTGCCTATTATCTAGTGCTTAGTTTGGAATTAGTTCAAACTGCTCCTAGAAGGATGAGCTCGACCCCTAGAGGCAAGGGAAGAGGTTAGCTTGCCTATATGATGTATTCTCTCAATCATTTTGAGAGGTTGGAAGGTTGGACTCTTGAGGGAGAAAGTTTTCATTGTATATTGTACATCTATCTTTGCAATTTCAAGAGGAAGAAGGCCAGGGTTTTGCAGACATCCTTGTGGATTCTTGTGGATTGTAGTGTTGATGGTGTGTTCTCTACATGTTATTGTAAGTTTGTTTATGTATTCTACATCTCTCTTTTGCTTCTATTTGGACAGATGAAGTGGTAAAGTTTGAATACATGCTTTGACATGCTCAGCTTTTTAGTTTGTTCAAAATTTATGTTTTCTGCTATCTAGAGAGGATTCAAATGGTTGTTTGCCCTCTTTAGCTCCTTCTCTATCATCCCTGATCATCCACCTCAGATTAAGGCATCAGCGCTCACTCCTACCTTGCCCCAAAGATCCCCTGCAAAAACTGTGCTCAATCCCCGCACCCTGAATTGCACTCCCTCCAATTGCCACCAAAAAACAAAAAATCTTTAAATCAACCCCCCTTTATCAATTTACTAGCCTAATATCTTTGATCCTAATTGGTCAGATTATTATATTGAAAGATCTACCGAATCTGACCCGAGAGAGCCTTCTCATACCTCGTAGGGCTAGCTACGAGGTGAAATGGTTTGATGTAGCCTTGAAGATTTGCCTTTCTCAGCCTGAGGTGAATTCCAAGCGCTAACATCTACCTTGATGATATAACAGTGTACTCCAGCAGACATCAAGACCATTTGCAGCATTTAAAGAAAGTGTTTCTGAAGTGCAGAAGGTTTGGGATTTCAGTCAATCCTAAAAAGTCACAGTTTGCTTTAGAAGAAGGCAAGCTATTAGGACATGTGGTTTCTGCTGCAGATGTCAAAATTGACCCAGAAAGAGTAAGAGCAATACAGACCTTGTCTGTCCCGAGATCAAAGAAGGACATTCAGTCCTTTTTGGGTAAAATAAATTTTGTAAGGAGGTTTATCCCAAATTTTGCAGAACTTGTGAAGCATATTACCTCCATGTTGAAAAAGGGGTCAGAGAACAAATGGACTGATGTAGCAAGAAGATCCTTTGATTCCATCAAGAAAGCTATTATGGAAGCTCCTACTTTGATCAGCCTAGATTACAACAAGGAGTTCCATATATTTTCTTTTGCCTCTAATGATACCTTTGCAGCAGTTTTATTGCAAGCAGATGAAGAAGGCTCAGAGCATCCAGTGGCATTTTTTAGCAAAACCTTAAGGGATGCTAAGATGAGGTATGATATCATTGAGAAACAAGCATATGCCCTCATCAAGTCTTTGAAAGTTTTCATAATTTACATTTTGCATTCCAAGATAATTGCATATGTACCTTCTGCTGCAATAAAAGATGTCTTAACACAACCTGATGCTGATGGAAGAAGGGCTAAATGGATTGCAAAGTTAATTGAATTTAATATAGAATTGAAGCCCAATAAACTTGTCAGAGGTCAGGGCCTTGCCAGACTATTAGCTGAAGAAAATTGCAGAACATTGGACATAAACCTCATGGGCATAATTTCAGAGAATGGTCAAACAGAAGAAGGAAAAGAAACAGTTGAACCAAGGGAAAAGCAGTCATTGGAAGAAAATATAGCTTCTTGTGATTGGTACTCTGCAATAGCTAAATTCTTGCTGAAGCTAGAGATCCCTCCAGGCCTTACTCAAAGTCAAGCCAGAACAGTTAAACTCAGGGTAGCAAAATATTGCATCCATGAAAATCTACTCTATTGGAGGGACCCATCTAGAATGCTTTTGAGGTGTCTAGACAAAGAATAATCAATGGAGGTTATGCAACAATTTCATTCCAGCATGTGTGGAGGACACCATTATTGGAAAACTATAGCACACAAGATCTTCAGAGCTAGGTACTATTGGCCTACCTTATTTTCTAATGTCTTTTCATTTATTAAATCCTGTAACAGGTGCCAAAGATTTGAAGGGAAACAGAAATTGAAGTCCCTGTCCTTAAAACCAATACAGGCAAAAGGCCCTTTTCAGCAGTGGGGCTTGGATTTCATTAGAGAGATCAATCCACATTCTAGTGGCTAGCACAGATGGATACTAGTAGCCACTGATTATTTCATTAAGTGGATTGAAGCAATCCTTACCAGAAAGGCTGATCATAATGTGGTCATGAAGTTTTTGATAGAGCATGTCTTCACCAGATTTGGTTGTCCACATAAATTAGTCACAGACAATGCAGCAACCTTCAGGGCAAAAGAATTGGTGGATATGTGTGATTCAATGGGCATTAAACTAGTTCATTCCACCTCATATTATCCTCAAGGAAATGGTCTAGCAGAATCTTCAAACAAGAGCCTTATAAGGATAATTAAAAAATTGCTGGAAGACAACAAGAAGAATTGGGATTCGAAGCTCAAGTATGCATTGTGGGCTGACAGAGTAACCATTAAGAAATCCATAGGGAATTCTCCATTCAAGCTGGTATATGGCACTGAGGCTGTGTTCCCAATTCAGTTGACTCTCCCTGTGGCAAAGTTCCTGCAAGAAGAACAAAATGAGGAAGAAGACATGGAAAAAAGGATCACTGATTTAGCAAAGGTACACCAAATCAGAGAACGGCTAGTTGAAAAGTCTGCAGCACATGTGAACAAGATCAAGGAAGTCTTTGACAAAAGGACAAAAATAGATAATTTTCAGGTTGGAGACTTGGTTCTGAAGTGGGATGCACTGAAAGAAAAGAAAGGCAACCATGGGAAGTTTGATGCTTTCTAGACAGGGCCTTTTATCATTTCTCAAATCCAAGGGAACAATACCTTCATGCTGAAAAGCATGGAAGGAGAAGCAGTTTTTGATGGCCCAGTTAATGGGCATTTTCTGAAAATTTATGTGATTTAAAGTTTTTTTGGCTTTAAAGTTGTAAATATATTATTTTATTAGTTTTAGTGTAGGTTCAGTCAGACTCCATGCCCAATGGAACACTAGGAATTTTGCTAATTTGGTCTCATAGGAAAGACATTGGTCTGCAGTTCTTGAGACCTCACAGGGAGGATCTCATCCCCAGAAGGAGCCAGTGTTAGCTCTGCTACATACTTTGATGTTTCAAGGGTCAAATACAGGTCTGGTCGTGTTGGTTATGCTCACAAAAGACTCCCATCAGTCATTCTTCTCCTACTCCTTCATTCTCCTTACACTCTCATAACCCCTCGCTATCTCTATTTTCCTCCTTAACTCGGCATAAACCCATATTTCCTTAGCTCCCCGGGCACCGAGGTTAAATCATCATGTAACTGTAATCACATGATCGCGTGTTGTTCACAAGCCCTTTCTGTCACATCAGTCAAAAGTCCATGTGATCAATTTCCCGCCATCTTATCATCTCTGCCACGATCAGGCAGCTCCACTCCTCCCGTGCCCGCAAACAGCCTGCTCATTAACTCGCGATAAAGCAGTTTTTGACTATTCCTTGCCGCCACGCATCACCACCCTAATGGGATCGCACACAGTTGTACGATTACCGCTCACCCTCTAAAAGTGGTGCAATTGATACTGCTTACCATTCGTTCGCTCGTCCCTGCTCGTTATCTCTCATGCATCTTTTCCACCCGATGGCCATCGGATCTATCCGCCCGAGATCCAATGGCTCACGTTTGTCTATTCCCACTTCCGCCCAATTCCTCCTGCCGAGAGATCTATGCCGTCGATCCACCCAATCTAACGGCTGATCTTCCTCCTCCATTCATCCACCATGCAGTCCTCTTATCCTTGACTTGTACCATGCATTTGAAGGATGAAGGTAGCCAGTGTTTAGTACTCTGCGCAGTTACTCAACAACTGCATTCAAGAGTAGTATGACCGAGAATGAGAAGGATGTGCCTCGAGTAGATCAAAGCATTTAACAGTTATGGAATTTCTTCCATAAAACACTCCACCTGCTCAAGAAGGACAACAGAACATCAGAAAAGATCAAATTCATTCATTGAAGCAAGCAGATTGCAGTAGAGACTCTTTCAGATAGTTAAAGTGGTTGGTGGTCCATTATGACCCCTCCACGCCTAATATAACATAACATTTTTGTAATGAAACTCTATATATACCCAGAAAACAGATGTAATCAGGGTTGATGGTTGTTGTTTTGATGTAAGGTTCAACTTCTGGAGACTATAACTATTGTGATACTTGCAGCGTCTTGTCTTCATTTTCAGCTAATACAGGCTTCTTTTGTTGTTAATTGCTCACTTTTCACTTCTATTTTGTTCTAGGCTGTGCCTGTTATGTAGTTTTCATGAACTCTTTATGTTTAGCATTAGAGGAGCTATCATCCTACCTTTGTGTTAAGATCTTGTATGTATCAGTGAATGTTTTATTCAGGTTTTTGTTTACTTAGTGCCAAAGAGCTATCATCCTATCTATGCATTAGGGAATAGATTTGCAGACCTCTTTACTGGTTGCAGCTGGCCATCATATGGTCTTGTGTATCTGCTGGTGTGGTCAGTATTCTCCATATCCACCCAATCCTTAAACTGTGACTAATTGGTGGTCTAAAGCCTTGTAGGCTGGGGGTGTTCACACATGTCTGGAGTTAAGCATAGTAGAAGTTGTTATTTGTCTTGAACAAGCATCATTCCTTCCATTCATCCATTTCCAACATTAAGTTGAGATTGTAATGTTCCCAAGCATCTCCGAGCTACAACCTAGGAGAGTTTCTTGGGGTGATAACAATTCTCTTCTTTTCTATGGATATTTTTAAATTCAGAGCATGTTGGTCTTCACTATTATATCTTTCATGTTTGTTGGTTTATACATTGATCGTACTCGTAGACCACGCCTTCACCAACATGGGTCAATTAATGTGCAAATGGCTACATTGGAAATATCATTTCATGTGAGTCAATCCATGTACTGTTTAGCTTAGGAGTAGGTGTAGTGTTTGCTTTGTTATCTTTCTTGGTTTGCATGCTTGCTTTGTTTACTTTTTTTGCATTTTTTTTCTTACTTTTTTTTCTTTCATTTACTTCTGTCCTTTTCTTTCTGTTTGTTTGCTTTTTTTTCACCCATATGTTTAGTTTTGCATGAAACCGTGATTGGCTCTCAAGACAAGAAAGGTTAAGTATAAGAGGACTTTCACTACTATCAACACATGGTTATCTGTTGTCCTCCCTCTTTATAAAATAACTTGTTGTCTTTAGCCGATGATACCCTGATGGAAAATACGTTCTATTTAAGTGAGTCTTGGTGAAAACACAACGCTTTCATTTTAACTAGTACCACCTACTCTAATCGGTTCTTTTGGGTTAACCCTCGTCAAATAAGTTAAGTGGAGTAAGGTGAGGGGGAAAACCTTAACAAGTAGTGTCAGAGGTATACATATAATACTTCTCTGAAGGGACAACCTCTTCTCCTCTTAATAATTCAGGATCCCTCTTCCACCTCTAAAATAAATAAGTGGCTATGCAAAGTTATTTTAAAAATGAAAAAAAAATGAGTAATGTGAAAGAAAAGAAAGGCTTCCTGCATGTAGAGGTGATGAAAGTAACTCTGGGGGTATTGACTAGGCTTGCTGGCAGTGGAGCGATGCTTTTGTCCCTATGTGACTTCACCAGGGTACTATCCAAGCCTACTGGTAGTGGATAAACACCAAAGATGAAACTAAGATTTTGACATCTTTGTTGCTTGTGTACCAATATACCCTCATCCCCAATCGAACCAACTGACTTGACTTGGCTTGGAATGTGTGCTGACCGATTAAGAGAATGGTAAGGGACTATATCTTTACTCAAGCTTAATGTTGAAGCCATGATGATTGGAGAATTAAACAATACTTCTAGAGGATTTAGACTCACTTTTCATGAACAAGGTCCATACAGAGAGATAGAGTTCTAACAGTGTGTTGCCAATGTTGTAGCAACTACAACTACCCTCCAAATTTTTTCCTTCGATTTGTTTTGGAGCCTCCCTCCTCGAAATTATCGTAACTATCTTACACTAATCATGTACTTGTGCTTCTTTGAGTTCATATTTCATTTCACTTCTTGTGTACATCTCACTTGTCTCGTCGGTCAACCACAAGCACACCCAACACTTGGTCCACATCCAGTCAACCAACTGTCGGGAAAAACTGCGAAAATCTGGAGAGCAACTTGTCTTCCTCTCCAAAAATGTGCATATCAGCCCAATAGCTTCCCAGTACTCAGAAATTGCACAGAGAAGGCCAGGTAGCCTTGCTCTGGAAATTGTGCAGAGTAGGTTAGCCGACACTGCTCTGGGAATTTGGGCAGTTTCAGCTAGCTATATTGCCTCAGGGAATTGTGTAAAAATTAACCTAGCTGCACTGCCTTCTAGAAATGTGTAGGGCAGCCAAGCGAGTTGCATTGTTCTTCAAAATTGCACAAAATTGGCTAGCTACAATTCCCTCTAGAAATGCGCAGAGCAGACCATCATCGCTGCTTTGGAAAATTGCATAGAGTTGGCCAGCCAGCCAAGGCCCCTCAGTATAGAAACAATGTAGAAGCTCTCCCTCACTGACTTTGCATCGCATGTGCTGGCAGGTTGTTTATTTCCCTCGAGAACTGCACAATCTTTCCTTGCATGCTAGGAAAATTTTCCTGAAAAACGAAAAAGAAAAAAGTGAAAAATCATCCCTAGATTTTAGGGATCTATTTTTAGCAGCAGCAGTTACATGAAAAACTATTTTTAGAAACTTCTCACCAAGTGTCGCTTTTTCCTAGATTTGTGGCATGCACATCATAAACCCTAATTTCGCCAAATCTATTTAATCGATGCCTCAAAGATCATTCTTCACATTTGATCTTGGAGCTCTAGCATTACCAAGGCATATAGGAACCTTCGACATAGTTGACACACTTTTCCATGTAAGTTTTGCTTTTCATGCCTTTTGCCGGTTTTTCTGTCGCTTTTTAGTTTTCGACTTGTATGAGTGTTGTTTCCTTGGTTTTATTGAATGACTGCTAGCATTTCAATGCATTTTAGATTGTAGAAATGTTGTTTCAAGTTTTGCATTACATTTCCTTAGTGTCGCATGCATAAAAATGTTTCTACATGCAAAGCCGTCATTTCAATGACTTTCTTCTTGAGCTTCTTGGTTTTGTCGATTGATTGATTTATGCACTCACTTGAATCTCATGCATGTTTATTTCACTCAGATATACACCGTCTTTGCACATGCATTCAGTCCTTAGTAATTTTCAGTCGTCCGTCAGCAAGTTTGAGCTACCTTGGCCTGAACCTTGCCTTGCCCGACTTGCACTGCGCATTTCTGGGATGGAAAGCTATGCCTTCCTCCCAAGAATTGGCAAAGTTTGCCTCCCACTGGCTTCCCAGGCTGTACTCTGTGCAGTTTTTGGAGGTAGTGCCCCAGTTGGCCCTCAGGATTGTGTAGTGCACTTTCCTGTGCATTAGTCATGCCAACTCAAATTGCGCATTGCTCATTTCCAGTCCTCAACATGCCAAGTCATATTGTGCCCTACACAGTTTCAGTAGATAGTCTCCCTGCCTCTCTGAGACAAAAATGTACTTTTTTCCTAGATAGTTAACTAGGTGTGTTGCATGTCAGTCCTCAAGTTGCTTTTGGTTTTTAACTAACATTTTCATTCCATGAGTGTTGCTTTGTCTCCAAGTATCATAGGTTTTCATCAGTCTCTCAACAGTATAGGTACAATGCTTCCAAGAAAGCAGGATCAAAAGACACAATTGAGAGCAGTATTGGCAACTTGGTTGAATAGGGGTCAATGAGCTTACCCATGTACACAAACACACACTTGTTCATTGAGAAGGATATCAAGATAACATGGAAAGACATCAACACCATATTTTAAGACATATTTTAGGAGAATCTGGAGGATAGACAAGTCTATGTGAACATCCATAAGTAAGGATTATACAAGGTTGCGTACATGTTTTCCATGTTTCCTTGTGGAGATGTGATCCACTGGATTATCTCACACGCCAATCCCAAGGCAATGATACTGAGCAGTGTCAGTGGAGAAATGATTGCTTCCTTCATGTTGGAGGATTATCTGGAGATATATCATTTTCCATTCCTAGTGAGCAGGATGGATGCACCATTCTACACTCCCAATGACAACATGAACACAAGAGATATCTTGAAGTGTTGGGTAAAGGAGCTGACAAAGTTCAGGAGAACACCAAACCATATATATAGGACGAAGACACTCAGGAAGGCATATCAGTTCTTGGTCATCCTCACATGCCTCTTGTATGGAAAAAGGGAGTACATAAACCTTCCCGCAGAGTTGGGTTGTTATGCTAGATCAGCTGGAAAATGAAGGAAAGCCATTCAACTGGTTCGACACATTGGATCTCCAGTTGAAAGTGCATTTGTCAAATGTTTGGAGTTTGCCCAAGGATCAACAAGAAAAGTTCTTCATGTCTTCGTACTTGCTTGATGCAATCTGTGCCCGTCAACAATTTCCTGGCATGGGTTGAGCATGAACACCGTCAGAAAGTTTTGTGAACATATATTGCAAGTTGCTCTCATATTGCAACTACTGAGGAGTAATTGCTAGAATATGTGACCATTTCACCGCCCCTCTGTACACGATGATATTTGAACATGATTCACCCTGCATGTCCCAGGAAACATTGGAGGTGTTGTTGAACATTGCAGATTGGTACACCTCAACTGAAGGGACCTTCATCCAAATTCACAATGCAGAGAAAGTTCTACATGTGTTGTTGAGGTTCGCCATGGACAAGTTGGTTGTGCAAGAAGTTTCATACCACATCTCGACAAGTTATTTAGTTGGATTTCATAGGAAGAAGAAAGAACCATGGGCTACACTTCCTGTGAAAATTAGGTTATATGTGGTTGGGAGTTTGAATGAAGCAGATGCTGAAGTGGAAGACTTCAAGAAGTTTGAGTTTAGCACCAAAAGTTTCAACCGATATGATCCACATGGTTTATTCAGGGACAACTATGCGAGAGTGTATTACCCTTGGATCCATGGGGCATGTTATAGGCTAGAGGAGGACCCATGGAGATATTTTTACAACTCCTCTAGGCTCAATGAATCGGTCAACATTGAAGTGGAGTGGCTAGTAGCATTGAAGGTAGCAGCTTTGCAAGGAGTAGCAACAACAACATCAACAAGCAACAAACATGTGCAAGACAAAGGAAAGAGGAAGATTGTCGAAGGAAAAAAGGTGGAGCAAAGCTACAAGTTTAAGGAAGACCCACTTGTTGAAAAGGTAGCTTTGGAGATAGACGCAAAGAGACGACAATGTGATAGGAGGATAATGTAAAGAAATAGAGAGAAGCAAAGGCTATAAGATACTTAGAGGATGTTGGAGGAAGTCCAGTAGAAGCTCAGGGAAGAATAAGAGCTGTGCAAAAGAGAGAAGGAAGTGCAACATGAGCATGAACATGAACAAGGATAGGAAACAAAATAGGAGGAAGTGCAATAAATGCAGACAATGCAAGCTGCACCAATGCAGGTTGAAGACTCTGATCCATCAATAGATGAGGAATAGGGTGAGGAGTCGAAGGAACATGGAATTGCTCTACAGGATGAACAGATAATAGAATAGATGGAAATGGAGGTAAAGTAGCCGGATCAGGATCAGGATATTGACGTGAGCATGCATCACCTGAACACTCATAAGAACGAGTGATTGTGTTAGATGTACAGAGACATCCAACTGATTTGCTCGATACTACCAAGGCTTATGCCAAAGCCACCATATCGAGTGTTAGGTTCTTGATAGCAGAAAATGAGTGCATGGCTAAGGAATTACAAGAAGCCAAGCAAAGAGAGGAACAATCAACAAGATACCCCAGAGCATAAATGAAGATGGCCATACTTGCTGAAGTATCGAATCTTGAGGTAGTAATGTGGAGATTGTATGTCAAGTTCGTAACCATGCACAAGGTAGTTTTCCACTTACATGGTCATAAATAGTGCTGCACCAAGATAGCCTGAATGCTCATAGACAAACATGCTGCAGTTGATCATGTACAAACATGGATAATGAGGTAAAAAGGAGCCCCACTTCACTTGCACAAGATGATGAAGCCATAGATGGAGTTGGAGAAATCACAGATCCGGAGTCAGATCCAAAACTATGAGGAACTCCCATCGATCATCACTTGTATCGAGGCTTCATATGCATAGTTGTACATGATTTTGGATGTCATGGTGAGGAAGTATGGCACCCCATCGATTGGTATGCTCACCGAGGCCAAAGAGAAGAACCAAGCCAGACTAGAGCTTGATGTGTACTTCAATTAGTTGATGCTCACGTCCACTAGCCATATTTGCAAGTCAACACAAATAACCTGCAGATATACATCACTGGTCCAGACATGCTCAAGACTAAGTTGCACATGTTACAGGATGAGTTAGACTGAGGTTCCAAATTAGTATTCCCGGAAGCAATGGAGGAAAGAGTTCATTTCTTGAAAGACTTCATCAAAGAGTACATGGACACCATTGCACACCATCAAGCATGGTACATTTCATCGCTGAGGATCATAGAGAGAAGGTTAACTAGATGGTCTTTCCACTGTCGTCTGAGTATTAGTGTTGTCTTGTCTAGCTGACTCAAGCCAAATTTGTCCCACATGGGTATATGTGGAAAATGTATCATTTTGTAAACATTGTGTAAAATGAAATTCCAAGTGTGATTAATGGAATACAAACAATCATATGTAGTGAAAAGAGTCATGAGGGTAGTCCAAGAGTCACAAAGGGGAATGTCAAGGGTCACCCCACCCTTTGTTATAAATAGAACCTCATAATTCATAGAACAAGCTTTTGGGGAGCCAAGATTTTGCTAAGCATTTCTTAGAGAGGGCTTGGAGAGTATTATGATGACCCTTGGATTCTTCATAGTGCAGAGCGAGAACATCCCTTTGGATGAGTAGCAGTGTTAACTATAACGTTCCACTATTGGGGCTAGTGGCTATCATGATTGTATGTATGGCTGGAACTTTCACTTTATATAATATAACATAGCCAACATGTTTCATGCATATGTTATCAATGTAGTTCGACTATTCTGGTTACTTTAGAAATGTATGTAGTTTTACTTACACATTGATGTATGGACTATTCCGTATGTGATTGTACGAATCTTATTGAAGTGTGTTGTTGGTTTAATGCATCACTTTGGATTGTTGACTATTCTACTTTCCAGTTTGTGATGTCATTCAACTTGTGTGTTCCTTTCAGGCTCTGTACTATTACAGGCTTCTAATGGGCACACTTCTTTCCCCCCTTTGTGTGTTAGAACCTCCCTGTGCATCTCTCTTGACTTGCCGTAAGGTCACACACTTGCTTCTAACAAGGATATCTTGCTTACCTCTGCGTGCTATCGCGGTCAAGGAATAACTTTACTACCCATTGTTGGGACTCCTACTCCAAATGGTTTAACTCCTAGTTGGGGCTTCTTACCGGGGAGATCCCTGACATGTTGGCACCTCCAACACCATAAACAGAATGATAATGAAAAATACAAGAATACAAAAAAAACTAAGCTCAAAATAAGTATTAATCATTTCATTTGATCATTTTCCCCTTTTTCCAAAGACTTCAATAAACCATATTTTCCTCATTTGAATTCATCCTTAACTCATTAAAATGGTGTTAGAAAACTGCTTACATGCTCTTCATTGTGTGGATAACTTTAGTAGAAGTTGAGACCAACTTGAATTGCTGATTGTCAAAATCCTCGTAGATCATACCTGCCCATAAAGAGATACTTTTGGTCTAGTATAAGTCATTGATCCATTAACATAATGGGTGGATTTTATCTCTATTCGAGATTGATTTCTATATTCT
Organism: Pinus taeda; assembly: GCA_000404065.3. NCBI lineage: Eukaryota > Viridiplantae > Streptophyta > Pinopsida > Pinales > Pinaceae > Pinus > Pinus taeda. The sequence goes on along the minus strand of APFE031538655.1, from coordinate 102,397 downwards.
CTTTGCTACTCAACATTCTCAGAAAGGTCAGAAAAGACACATTGCATATTAAGTGATGTTATCACAGGTTATCACTTATACATTGTTTTCCTTCTTATCTCCTTCCATGTAACATACTTGGTTTACCAATATTGCAAACATTACAGCATTGCAAAGATTACTCGAATGACATCAAAATATAATCTTGGGTTTGTCTTCTAATCTCAAATGGTTGGTCCATATTTCACTCTTAATGAGAATCCTTTCCATGGTATTCATGGTTTTTTGTATTTATTCTTTGTTTTCATTCACCTTCCTTTCCATTTTTCCATTATCTTCATTAATATTCTTCTCCATTTTATCCATAATTTCTCTTTGATTTTTTTTTAAGAGCCTGATAAATATGTTAAGTGCTATATAAGCTCCATGTTAACCCTAAAATTGCTTATTAAGACCTAGATATTGAGTGATTACATTTCTATTGTTATATTGTTATGTAGGCTAGAAGCCCTTACAGTCACATTTTATTGTTATTGTACCTCTTGTCTCCTATATATATATATATATTATATATATATATATAGACATATATACACACTAAGGAGACTTAGTCTTAAAATCATTAAATATTATCTTCTACATTGTATTCATTGTAAAATGAGGTTTCCCCCTTGAAGAAGATTATAACGAAAAAGATTATAATTTTTGGTTTCTTTTAATTTTCAAGGTGAAAGGTTCATAAAATTTGGTATCTAAGCTCATGATCCTTGGGATTTCCTACTTCAAATAGGTCATCATGGATTGTTTGCTAAAAATTTCTTCTAGGAGGTTTCAGATGGTGAAACTTAGATAATGTTTAGAAAACATTTTGGGCAATATCTAGTTCAAATTTTAGATCTTTCTTTGTTATAGTTTAAGAGATATGTCCCAAGGAATTTATGGTTTGTGAATGCTCGTTAAATAAGGACAAACAAATCTTTGTTTGCTTTTGTTGGAAATAATACTGAGGGGGGGGGGTGTGGGTGAATTAGTATTAGCAAAATAAATAATCTTTTCATTTCCATTATCAGATTCATATACGCTAATTCATTTAAGGCAACCCGCATGTTTATGAAACTGTGTTTAATGCAACTAGTGTATATCCAGTAAACTTATGATTCAGTTAGTTGATCTTTAATGAGTGCATTAGAATATTAACCATATAAACAGTAAACAGGTGTAGTAAAACATAACAGATCATCACACATAAGAAGCACACATGAACACCATGATATAAGGTGGAAACCCAATGTGGGTGAAAACCACCTGCTGCAATTCGTCTCTATCTTCTTTTAATAAGAAACTTCTTTTTACAATATTTCTGTACTGGTGTAGTCTTATACCAATACGCAGGCTTCTACCTGCAGAAGGCTATAACCTTCTCTCCTTCTCCAGCTTCTCCTGAAAGGGAGCTACAACCCCCTAGCTCTTGTACTAGCTGATGTACTAGTATGTAGGTGCTGACCTACAGAAGGCTACAACCTTCTCTTTTCTTTAGGGACCACGTTTCATAAATTTTCAAATTGGATCCATCTATACAAAACAATCACCATTGCAATACAACCATCAACTCTGACTCACACAACAACTGAATCATTGAAACCCTGTCATCAAAACACAGTCACCAGAACACAGAGCATAGTTTAGAACTCCACAACAACCACTAGAACCAACAACAACCTCAAACATAAAATATAATAATGTATACGCTACTTGACTGTGTCAAACCAACGTGTATGCGCTCTTTCACCAGAGGGAACCCGCGTACAGATCTAAAAACAATTACTTATTCCTTTGCTGCAATTTCAATCTCAAATATACCCAGAACATAAGATATAAAGGATAGGGCATGCGTCAGTATTCAAACCTATTCATGATCATACCATATATCGATAATGCATTTTAGTCTTCATGTTCCTGGTCTAACAAACTTCATCAACCGCATAGAAGCCTCCTTGCATCACAAACCCATAACCAACATACTAGATCTCACACTTCATCAGATATTCATCGCTTTCACACTTTCACTTCTTGGCCTAATGATCTTCTCCTTATATATGTTTAGGCCTCTCTCAATACCATGGTCCAAAACCACGTAGAACCAATACCTTGGAACCAATACCTGGGGTCAACACTTCAGATCAAATACCATGGACCAATACCAAAATACCATGGACCAAATACCAAGGAACAAAACTTAGATTCCCAACATGTACGTGCCTTTCCTTCTGTAAACGTGTGTGTGTACATATATGTGACTTGGTATAAGGTGAACCCATGTGTATACGCTTCTTTGTCACAGCACACCTGCGTATACCTCTCTGATCATTAATTCTTTGCTGTTTACTAGCTTTAATATGATTTGTCATTTGAGTGAGTTGCCATCAAAGACAACACCTGTATCACATAATGCCAACAATATCCCCCTTTGGACTTGATGGCAACCACCACACCAAGTCACTCTCCCCCTTTGACATCAAGGGCAAAGGGCGGACCAAGATATTCTCTCCCTTGGTATACATTGTGCTGTCCATACGCCCCCTGAGTATATGCTGAATTCTCTAATTGAGCTCCCCCTTTGTATAAGTTAAGATATATCAATTCATCCATGCTCCGCCTGAGCACATGCTGAGTGTAAACAAGATCATGATAGTCATTAGTAATTGTCATACACCATATGATTTGCACTATAAGCATCTCTCATCAACATCAACAACCTATAACCTGCAATATCATTCTCTTGACCAACCAACAGTAAGTAGTAAGATGTATCATTTAGCCACATAAGTATTATCACCAAAGTATTCTAACCATAATGCCAACAATGCCGACAAATATGCCAACAATTATTCGAAGCATATGCTCCCCTTGAACCTATGCCAACCAACACATACTATGACTAAACCATATTAGACTTCTTTCCCTGAGTCTGTCCTGCTGCTTTTTCTTCAGAGCTCCATATACCTAACTCTGCAGCCTCTAACTTGCGTATATACATGATTTCTCTTTATAATATTTTCATATGTAAATTGGAATACTGATGTTCTACACTTTTAGTTTCCCCTGTGTCTATTATGTTTACTGACTGAGTTACACCACATCTTTCTGATTCTAATTCAATCTTCTTCAACACCTAGAATTGCAATGATGTATGATCCTTTTTCTTTGGTGTTCGAATTTTTCTCCCGCATTCCTTTAATTTATGTCCAAACTTGTTACATGCATAACATCTTACATGTTTCATATTCCTTTTATTGCAATCAATAGCTTTGTGACCAAACATATTGCAAGAAAAACAATATCCCTTAAAGTACCTGGAACGTGATGATCTTTCTATGTGATGGTCTTGAACCATTCTACTTCTGCATCTAGCTACAATATTTCCAAAATTATGACGTACATAACATTCAACATTATTCATTTGAGGAAATAACCAACTATCACTTCCATAGTTAGGAGGAAAAGATCTTCTTTGAAGAATTTCTTTCTCTGGTCGTTGCTTGGGTTGACCTCTTATCTCTTTGTTGATCATTTCATATTTTGCATTAGAATTCCTTTCCTCACCTTGTGAGCTAGATTCACCTTCGACAGTTTCATAAAAGCCAATACCAGTTTTGATAGTAGGAGATCTTTGACTACTAAGAATATCATCCAAAATCTTAGTACTGTCTTGAAATCGTAATAGTTTATCCTTTTATTCTAATTTACCTTTTAAGATATTTACCTCAACCTGATGTTGTTCTTTCTTTTCAAGATATTGCTTCTTTATGTTTTCTTCAGCTTTTCTTCCTTCTTCCACTTGTTGCCTTAATTAGAGCACTTCATGTTCTTTTTCTTCAAGAGCTTCTTTATTCTGCTTCTTTGATTCTTTAAGATCTTCTTTTAGAGAGAGGATCTTATATTCAAGTCTCTAACTTTTTATGTTTTGATCTTTTACTACATCCTACAGCTGCTACCTTACTCTGGTTACTGTCTCCAACTGATCTTTTAATCTAGTAACTTCTTATGTTTCTACATCCTTATTTTCATATGCCATGAGAAGTCTAATGTCTTCATCACTATTGGATGAGTCATTACTTTTATTATGAGTATAATAACTTCTATTACCTTCTTCAGACATCTTTCCTTTGTCATGAGGGTATGTAGCAGCGTAGTGACCAACTCTACCATAAGAAAAACATTTGAAAGGTAGCTTACCTTCGAACCTTCCAGATCCCTGTTGAAGATTCTTGACAAAATTTACCTCATATTCTTCTTCTGAAATGTATCCTGATTCACTGAGTTTTTCTTTTCCCTTTGCCGATACTTTAAATGCAGCTTCTGTCATATCTGATGGTCCTCCTTTTCTCATTTCAAAAGAAGTTAGGATTCCGTGAAGCTGCATCATAGTGATTTTCTGCAGATCCTCCTTTTCTTCTATGGCAGACAATTTGGATTCAAATTTATCAGACAAGGATCTCAAAACTTTCTCAACTAAGACAACTTCCTTAATTTCTTCACCCAGATTCCTCATACAATTGACAATCTCATCTATACACAGGAAGTAATTGGCTATGCTTTCATTACTATGCATCTTAAGAGTTTCATACCGTATTCTAAGAGTTTGAAGCTTAGCAAGTTTTACCTAATCATCTCCTTCGTAGCTTAGAATGATTTTGTCCCATATTTCTTTGGCTAATTTGAGCTGCATGACCCTGACAAACTCTGATTTTGACAAACTTCCCAATAAGATAGTAATAGCTTTGGCATTGAGTTCATATTGATTTATATCTGCCGTATCTGTAGGATTTGCTGATGGATATGTATGTCCTCCTTCCATGATTCCCAAAACATCCTTTCCAAGCAATTGTAGATATGCTATGGTTCTTATCTTCCAGTAGACAAAATTGCTCCCATCGAAGATTGGTGGTCTGATGGATCCCTCTCTTTCTTGATTACTCATCTTGGTGGATCTTCCTTCAAGCGATCAAGCTTCTTCTGAAGGACCTGCTCTTATACCAATTGTTAGAAACAATACTAAGAGGGGGGAGGGTGAATCAATATTAGCAAATCAATAATCTTTTCATTTCCATTATCAGATTCATATACACTACTTCATTTAAGGCAACCCGCATGTATATGCAACTGTGTTTAATGCAACTAGCGTATATCCAGTAAACTTATGATTCAGTTAGTTGATCTTTAATGAGTGCATCAGAACATTATTAACCATATAAATAGTAAACAGGTGCAGTAAAATAGAACATATCATCACACATAAGAAGCACACATGAACACCATGATATAAGGTGGAAACCCAATGTGGGTGAAAACCACCTGCCGCAATTCATCTCTATCTTATTTTAATAAGAAAATTATTTTTACAATATTTCTGTATTGGTGCAGTCTTATACCAGTACGCAGGCTTCTACCTGCAAAAGGATACAACCTTCTCTTATTCTCCAGCTTCTCCTGGAAGGGAGCTACAACCCCCTAGCTCTTGTACTAGCTGATGTACTAGTACGTAGGTGCTGACCTACAGAAGGCTACAACCTTCTCTTTTTTTCAGGGATCACATTTCATAAATTTTCAGACTGGATCCATCAATACAAAATAATCACCACTACAATACAACCATCAACTTTGAATCACACAACAACTGAATCAGTGAAACCCTGTCATCAAAACACAGTCACCAGAACACAGATTAGAGCCCAAAACTCTACAAAAACCACTAGAACCAAAAACAACCTCAAACATCAAATCTCATAATGTATATGCTACTTGACTGTGTCGAACCAATGTGTATATGCTCTTTCACTAGAGGGAACCCACGTACAGATCTAAAAACAATTACTTATTCCTTCACTGCAATTTCAATCTCAAATATACCCAAAACATAATATATAAAGGATAAGACATGTGTCAGTATTCAGATCTATTCATGATCATACCATATATCGATAACGCATTTTAGTCTTCATGTTCCTGGTCCATCAACATTCATCAACCGCATAGGAGCCTCCTTGCATCACAAACCCATAACTAGCATACTAGATCTCACACTTCATTAGATATCCATCACTTGCACACTTGCACTTCTTGGCCTAATGATCTTCTCCTTATATAGGTTTGGGCCTCTCTCAATACCACGGTCCAAAACCATGTAGAACCAATACCTTGGACCCAATACCTGGGGTCAACACTTTAGACCAAATACCATAGACCAAAAATTAGATTCCTAACATGTACGCGCCTTTCCTTCTGTAAACGTGTGTGTGTACGTATACGTGACTTGGTATAAGGTGAACCAGCGTGTATATGCTTCTTTGTCATAGAACACCTGCGTATACCTCTCTAATCATTAATTATTTGTTGTTTACTAGCTGTACTATGATCTGTCATCTGAGTGAGTTGCCATCAAGGACAACATCTTTATCACATAATGCCAATAGCTTTAAATTTGGATATATTCTCTAAGGATTTGAAAATTCTTGAATTCTCCTAAAATTAGTTTCAAAAAAGCCAGTTTGGCATTTTTTAATTAAATTTTTTCCTATGAGGTTTAAGATAGTGAAACTTGGACCATCTTAATGGTAAATCATGAGGAATGTAATACCCCTACCCATATAAGGTGATGAAAATATATGTACTATGTTATTAGGCTAGTGAGCATGATGTCTATAATGGGTAGGTTGGTCAGTTAGATTTATATGGTGAGCCTACGTGCCTATGTGTCTATATTGTGCAATGGATTTAATCTATATATCTATCTACACACACACAATTTAAAATAAAAAGGGGGTCCATAGTTTAAGAAGTGTCTAGCATTCTATCCATTTGGAAAAAGAGGTCAAGAAACTAGCTCCCCTCCAGTAAGGAACTAGAAGAAATCTGAGCACAACAAGGAGAATACTAGAAGTAGGAAAAGGAGTCAATGTGCAAAAGTATATGTAGTTATCAGTTGGAACAAAAATAGTTACAAGCTTATTGAGAGGACAAAAATTGAATTTCAGCTATAGAAGGAATTGGGAAAATCAAGTTAAACTTCACAGGGTCATAACTTTTACCCCAAAAGTCTGAATTTGACATTTGTCTATACAAAGGAAAAATGATTTTGAGAATATTACAATCATCCACCCATAATTTTCAATTGAAGATAAAATTTATGAGAAAATTAAAAGAAAATTTATAAGAATCTTAAAGGAATAAAAAAGACTTAACAAGTTGTAGAATTTTAGAGGGCATATCTTTAAGCTCGAATATCAAAATGATGCAAATAGATAGCCAATAAAATTATGTTGATGAGGAGAATATTTTTGAAAAGCTATAATTTTTAATTGCATGATATTTGTTAAAAAAATTGCATAGGAAAGAAACAAGAGTTTGGAAAATAATCATTTGAGTCCAATGAAAACTTTTGAAGGAGATAAATTTTAGCATAATTATTAGAATTCAATAATTGAGTCCTCAATAGAAATCTATTGAATGGTAGAAGACATTGGTAAACCCATAATTTAAATTTGGGTAGGAATTTTAAAGTAAAAATTATTCAAAAAATATAGTATTACAATAGGATCATGATTATTTTGAACATGACTATGACCATTCAATCTTGGGCTTGGGTTTAATATAGTGGATAAAGGAGAATGGAGAGTGACTAATATAAAATTATATCATGATGAACTAAATCCATATTGTAATAATAATAAACATGGTTATATATGTCAAGGTATTATTGATGGGGTGTCGAATAGTATGGAATTGGAAAATGACATCCAATATAACATGACAATAGATGCATGTACGACTATGCTATAAATAGTAATATAAGACACATGTGTCTCGTAAAATATAAACAACTAATGGGAAAGACCACAAGAGGATAACATGCTCTTGATTCCATGATATGTAGGAAAATTGAGTAGGAGAATATCTTTAACCTTCCTCTTGTTTCTTTGTCATAAAATATTAAATGTTATGTATAAGCTTATGTGTTCTATGTGCACATATGTATGTGATATATGAATATGTGTTAGGTGATTGTATGCTAATTAATAGGCAAATGCTATAATATTTATGTTATAGTTGATATGTGAATATGAGCATGGTTGTTGTGTTGCTAATGATGTAGTTGTTCAAGACAACAACTATATGGAGCACAAGCATTATAGGTCTGCCATTTTATTTTATGTGAAAAATTTGGCAAGATGGATCACCTATGGGATTGCTAGTCAGTGAAGGGGATTCCTTAGCTTGGAAGGGTGTTTATGATAAGAAAGAGATGATTTAATTGAATCTTTATATGTTGGAGAGTGTTAGGTCCCTATATTACTAGTGTAGCACCTTACTGTTATTAGTGCAACCCCCTTATTATATTTTTGTGCCCATATAATCCCCATATTTTTATTATTGTGCCCCATAGAAGCCCACTATTGTTATTATTGTGCCCTTATATTATTACTGTTTTGTCGGCTCTGATTATATTGTGACCCCTTAGACTCCTATATATATAAAGGAGGTCTTGTCATTTGTATCATCAAATTTTTTTATTTTTATTTGTGTAATGTAAAGGAGGTTTATATCTCAAAGAGGCTTATTTTGAAGTCGTTGATATATCTATTCTTCTATTTTGTGAGCTGGTTTCATAACATTTGGTTTCAGAGCTTTGGATTGTAGGGGTTTTCTGCTTCAAACAGGCCATCGTGGAATTTTTTATATAACGCTTTTTATATGAAGTTTCATAATCTTAAATGAAAATCCGTTTGAGCCAAAATCATGATGAACTGTGTGTCAGAATTTCATATCTTGTATCGCTATATTTTCGGAGATATGATCCAAGGAGGTTAGGGTTTTTGTAGGATCCCGAATTCCATATCAAACAGGTGACCTTGGGAAAATCGTCCTAAATTTCTCTCTGAACATCAAATTCAAATTTCTTAAAACGTGATAGAAATAAAACATAGTGTGTTTTTTTAAGTATCATTTTTAGGGATGAAGGTTGAAACAATGACACATGGCACTTCGTACAAGTTCACTCTACTGAACTAGTCTATAATTAGGTCATCGTGGTATATTGGGCATAACTCTTTCTTGAAGAGTCCAACCTTGATCAAAATTTTGGGGTTGGAAAGAGGACTCATTGGGTGACCACAAGACAAAAGTTTAGACCTTAGAGATCCCAAATTATAGAGATACAACAGATTCAATATTGAGCTCCTACAAAGTGAAAAAAAAGTGTGTAGTCTTTTTAAAATTTCGCATAAGTTTTGTTTGAAATTTTAGTTTGAAGTGATTCCGAGGGCATAGTGAAGCATAATTATCATTAATTTATTTTCTGAAGAAAGAAAATGGAAAAACCTAATAAGAAACCTGAAAGCTCTACTATGACTCATGAAGAAGAGGAATAAATGCAACATTGATAGAATTTTTTAAATTGACAATGGCGAAATTTGACTTGGAAATGGATCACAAAAGCCTAAATTCAATAAATGCAACATTATATATCAAAATTAAGAGACCGAGTGTAACAAATTTCACTCTCACAAAAAGTAATAGAAGTTAAGATGGATGGTTTGAAGAATGGCATGGAAGCTAAGATGGATGGTTTAGAAGAAAAATAGAACGACAACATTGAATATTTGAAGAAATACATGGAAGGTTTGAAGGGAGGTTTGGCAAAGTTGTTACAAGAAATACTTCCTAATGGAGAAAAGGTAGCAGAGGAAACTCATGATGAGAAAAAAAAGAAACGTTAAGCATGATTTCATAGAATATAACGTTGGATCGAAGACCCACCATATTGATCGATATAAGGAAGTTTTATGTGAAGGATCCCATGGCATGGATACTACAGATGGCGCAATATTTTGACCTCCATAATGTGCAAAACAAAAAAAAGGTACACATTGCAACTTTATATTTAGAACCTAGTGAATTTGTATGGTATCAATGGATTTTCTCTCGTAAACAAATTGTCACTTGGTCAATTTTTACGGATGAAATGATAACACATTATGAGGATACAAAGAGCAACATCTTCTTTAGCCAATTGATAAATCTCAAATAAAAAGGGTTCAATAGTGGAGCACATTGAGGAGTTCCAAAAATTGAATATAAGGAAAAATTATATTCTAGAGGATCATAGGATTGATGTATTCATAGGAAATTTAAAGGATAACATCCAACATGAGGTTCATCTCCGAGAACCTGATTATTGGAGAAGGCATTCAGGTTGGCAAGAAAAGTGGAAAGTAAAATTATGGCAACAAGGAAGTCTACCACTCACAACTATAAAGGCAGAAGTGATGTTTCTCATAGCCTTACACAGCCTACAAGGTTGACACCGCAACAATTGGAGGAAAGAAGATAAAAAGGGCTTTGTTACAATTGTGATAGAAAATACACTAAAGGTCATAAGTGTGTTGAGAAGAAATTAATTTGCATAGATTGGGAAGAGGAGGAAGAAAAGGAACACAAAATGTCAAAAGAAGAGAATATAAACCAAGAACCAACCGTAGAGAAGAAGAAATGAATCCAACCATATCTTATAATGCATTAACAAGAATTACCACTCCTCAGACTCTCAAGATAGGAGGACATATCAAGAATAAAAGGGTAATAGTGTTGATTGATTTGGGTAGTACCCATAATTTTATTCAATGTAAGATAGCCAAGGAATTGAATTGCTTCCTATATCTAGGACCAGAGTGTCAAGTGATGATTGCAAATGGAGGAACCATAAATTGCTTTGGAAAGTGCCATAATATCAAGCTATCAATGCAAGAATATCTATTGAATAGTCCAATTATTTCCATTCCAAAGGGTGGTGCTGATGTTGTACTAGGAGTCCAATGGTTACAATATTTGGGTATGGTAACTTTTAATTTTCAAGAAATTTTCTTGAAATTCATTTGGGAATGAAAGAAATTGAATTATGGGGTATCGTAGGGAAACCAGGAAAGATAATCAGCTCTAATGGCATGAAAAATCTTCTAAAGAAAGAACAACAGGGTGTAATTGCACAATTATGTTCACTAGAGGTTCAAACTACGAAATCATCTATTTCTCGAGATATCCAAAAGGTCTTGGACAATCATTCTAAGCTTTAAGTAGTGGAATATCACATTGATCATAAAAAATAAGTTCTCCAAATCTTAAAGGATAACCTCACTTTGACGTAGAATCAAATGAAACAACATGCATATCAACATCGCAGTGAAAAAAGTTTTGTTGTAGGCGACTGGGTATGTTTACAGCTACAACATACAAAGAAATGTCCCTCAAACAAGCTAAGAAGGATAATAAATTACCACCAAAGCACTATGGTCCTTACAAGGTGTTTCAAAAGATCGGTACTATAGCATACAAATTGGAGCTTCCTCCATCTTCCCGAGTGAACCCAGTTTTCCATGTTTCATGCTCAAAGAAGGTTATAGGTGACAAGCTATCAGCTTAAACAATTTTGCCAGAACTTGATGAAGAAGGAAAAATCATATTGGAACTTGCAGTAGTCATGGAAATCAAAACCCAATAGCTATGAAATTGATCAATTTCAGAGTATCTCATCAAGTGGAAGAACTTAACCACTCAAGATTTTGCATGGGAGGATGAGAATTTTATACAGAAGAATCTAGAACTACTCAAGCATTCAGGACAACACTCGTTTGAAGGAGTGGGACATGTTACGTCCTTATACTACTTGTGTAGCCACTTATCGTTATTAGTGAAACCCCCTCATTATATTGTTATGCCCATTTAGTCCCCGTATTGTTATTATTGTGCCCCATAGAAGCCCACTATTGTTATTGTTGTGACCTTACATTATTATTTTTATGTCAACTTTGATTATATTGTGACCCCTTAGACTCCTATATATAAAAAGGAGGTCTTATCATTTGTATCATCAAAGAATTTTTCATTTGTGTAATGTAAAGGAGATTTCCCCCTCGAAGAGGCTTATTTTGAAGTCGGTTATCTATCTCTTCTTCTATTTTGTGAGCTGGTTTCATAACAGAGAGTAAAGAGGAACCTTTAAAGGCATGGAGGGTACCTAGATACCCCAAAAAGTAAGTAGGGAATCTTGTAGACATGAATTTTGGAACATCCCTATTTGGTAGTGAGCCACCCTGGAGGTGATGGAAGGAAACCTAAGGGACAAGTGAGTGTGGTGAAAGGGTGCACAACTTAGCGCAGGCTAATGGGGGGCATGAGTACTAGGTTGGAGATTATTTCAGTTTGGAATCTTGGCCGGTGGAGGGTGCTGAGTATGTACCTAGTGATAGGAAAGTAGATGCCTCATGAAGTAAAAATTATACATACTCATACATATAAGTATTAATTCCATTTGAATATCTTATGCTTTAGTGTTGTGAATATATGAAACATGAATTGTAATTCTTAAGACTATAATACTCGTGAATAAACTAGTGACTTTATGAGGCATGCTTAAATGAATTATTATCAATTGTTGTAAATCCTAGCTCAGATATTTTAAGGAATTCTCACAACATAGTTTATGGGTTTGGTAAATATATATTGAGAATGTTGTTTGGTACCCTGAGGTGGAAGGTTAAGACTATGGATTTTTTTTTGTAGTGATAACATTGATGTAAACAGGAAACAAATGGTGTAATCTGGATTTTGTTTTTGAGAATTTGGTATCTACGAATAAATACTAATTCCCTAGATAAGTAGCCATATATAGAACAACAATTTAAAGAACTTTAGCCTTTTCCTATAAGAAATAGATAAGACAAAGAAGATGAGAAGACCTACTTGTAGTTCTGCTTTCCTCTTGTCTCCTTTGTATCGATCCCGTCGCTCCTTCCCGTACTTAACACACTTGAGAAGTACCTGTAAACACCAGAAAAAGACAAAGAACCAATTAAACCAAAATATCTATTGAATACAAGTAAATGGAATCAGATTCATTACACACACATAAGCATCATAAGACAACACAAACATATGGGAGAAAGGTTCAAATACTTTATTGAATATAAGAAGGAATTAAAACCATTGTGTCTGATTTAAATTCATTCCTCCAGCTTGGATCCCATCCACATCACATCAAGAGCATGACAAACTTGTAGCATTACAATACTTGCTTCAAAGCCAATTCTCATAGCAACATTATCTCCTTACAATTCAACATAGTCCAGCCCCTGATCACTTAGATGAGTGGTCAATTTATAGGGAGATGGAGTTTTTGTCATAAATGGTGGTATTGAATGGCCTTCCATGCTTAGAATTAGTTCCATGGAGGAAGGGATGAGAGGATAGTATGCATCTTAACTCATTCCTCATCCATTTTCGAGCTCCTAGGAGTTGATAAGTGAGGGAACCTTCTAGATGAATCCAAAATATAAGAATATTCCCCAAACCCTATGTGTCTTTCACCCAGCATAGGTGAAAGGAAGCCTAATTTCTCTACAGAGCACCATGGCATGGACTCAACTACTCTGCAGTGCACCCTTACATGGGCCTACCTACGCTGGTCCCTCTAGTGGTCATTTCTAGATGTCTTCAAGTCATGAAACTGTTTGGGAAGGAGGCATTCAAAGGGGTGACTTGTTTAGGGCATGCAACAACTGAAATTAGGGTTTGATGAGCCTTAAAACACTGATCTAGATGATGACAGTGATGTGCCCAAATGGATCTATAATAGTTTCCCCCTAAAGCATGAAGTCAGAAAAATGAAAATGTCGAATGAAATGATTTACGATATGATGAGGAGGTATCGAAGTCGAAGGTGACCTGCATCAATTACAATACATATATCATGATATTTTGATTTTCGCATGAATTGCTAAGGGAAGGCATACCCATGATCAGCTTATAAACTTTCATTACATGTACATAAACATTCGTCTACAGATATAGACCCATGATTGGAATGACTATCAATGTAAAGCCATTGTACATATGATTTAGTAGTCCTGAAATCGCAGCTTGGATGGATGAAACTAGATCCGGGGTCTTCTATCTCATTCAATCGTTCGCTCAAGTATGAGTCTAGCCATGTGAATATGTGATGTGAAGTCGAACATGTGAAAACACCGTCTGATTACCAACCAATGATGTAAGTTGTTAACAGACGTGAGAGAAATCACCGATAATGAAAATGATCCTCAAAGTACTGTAGTATATTTTGCAAGGTGTGAATGGATGATTGGATGTCGAACAACATACAAAGTATTTTGGTCGAAGGCCATTGATGTCAACCTATCATCAGAAGTGAGAAACCTGCCATTGATGCATGCAAGCCTCAAGGTATTGGAAGGGTGTTTCTAAGTCAACTTCTTGGATAATGTGATGATGTCGATAAGGAGCGACTCATCGCAGGAGGGCCTTGATGTATCCCACATCAGCGACATGAAAAGAGTGTAGTGATTTTGGAGATGGAATTTGACTGACGACACAAGGCTCACGAATGGCGGTCATGAAAATGAAGGCTTATAGTATTGCAAACGATGAATTTTGACTGAATGACTTCTCTTGAACATGTCGGCAACACTAAAATGAATTGGTAGCATTGACCCAAAAAAAAGTGATGGATGGTATGATAGACCAATGGTATGATAACCATCAAGCTAATAACCCAACCCAAAGAGTCACGGTGATGGAGTGAAAGTGTCATGCTCAAGAGAGACCTACTACCATAAAGTGGTTTTCCCCTTCTTCCCCTTTTCCCCAGTCATTGTTGACCAGTACCTCTTTATTTTTATCAAGCTTGAGGAGGATAACATATGCTTGTTGTATAATTTCACCCTTCGGGTGAATCCATCGCTATTTGATGTTTTAACGAGTCTAGCGAAGGTGAAATTCGATCTTGTCTAGATGGACAAGTTTGTTGCTATTTGATGTTTTAACGAGTTTAACGACAAATATAACTCTGTCCTTTTCATGTTTAGAGAGTTTGAAAAGGGACAAAAAGAAAACTCCACAAGTTCTTTTTCGTAGATTAATCTCTCAATCCCGAAAAAGCGTAAAACAATACAAGAGAGATGTCGCTACCAATCCATTAATGAGCTAAAAAGGACAAGCACTCGACAATCTTTTCATGTTTAGAGAGTCTGAAAAGAGCTTAAAGAGGACCCCAAGGGGGTTCCTTTTTCGTTTTTAATAGAGCTCGAAAAAGCGATAAAAGTATGCTCTGGGGTCAAAGGTACAATTTACAATCGACCACATCGAATTCTGTAAGTCAGCTATAAAACCTACTCAAAACACCACCAAATGGATTAAAAATACCTGTTTCATAGGTAAAAGTAGGAAAATACTAATGTTTACTCGATTAATGAACATGAAATAAACATAAAACAAGTTTTACCATGACATTTTTACCATTTGGAACTTACCATTCAGTTTTTTTCTATGGGCTAGTTTTTTACCTCAAACTTCATCAACTGATTATGAGAAATTCTATGGACCATTTCTCACACTGTCTGAACTAGGTAAGAGATCTACCCCTCCTCTTTCGTTTTAGGTCTCTTTTGTCATTTCATGCAAGTTTTAGGGTTTTTTGGGCCTCTTGGGTTTCATTTTCTCGCTCTGGGATCAGCGGAGGACTTCACATCGAAAACTGTACTAAAGAGCACCTAGATAGAAGGCTACATGCTCTGTAGCACACTATCTCTGTGCCTAGGCTACGCTGGGCGAGTTTCCCAAGTTTATTTTAGCTGTTTTCTCCAAAATTGGACTTTTTTTTTGCATGGAAAGGATCCTAAATAAGCTTATGATTGTGTTTCAGGCTTTCATCAGATCAGAATGTCGATTACATGGTGAGAAAGAGAGCATGAAGAATAAGACATGGTTTCCATAAACAATACGGGTGCAATTGAGGCCCTCAAAAACTGTGGGTTACTCAAATACTTCAAGTTGTCTGGAATGAGGCAACAAATAGAACTATTGCAGTTCCTTGTTCATGCATGGGATCTGACAGATTAGAATTTTCACATAAGGGACAAAATGGTCCCAATTACCATTGATGACATTTACTTTCTTACCAGATTGTCGAGGCGAGGTGCCCCCATCTCACTTTTTGGATTTGCCCATGGAGGTGAATCAGTGAGAGATTATATTAGACAATTTTGTCAGCCAAGTACACAACCTAGCAAGGATGGGAAAATAAACATCAGGGATTTAATTAATTTGCCTTTGAGAACGATCCTCTTCATAATTGCAAAATTGTTTGGTAGTGTGACACTACATCTGGTGAATAGATCATATATGCAGTATGCACTGGAGTGTCTAGAGCCAAAAGTTTTCAACTGGTGCAAGGCCGTGCTTTCTTCACTGAAAGAATAACTAACCAAGGTAAAAATTGGTAATACGAAGAATTTTTTCTATGGTTCGACCTTAATCACTTTTACCTTAGAGAGAATCCCATTGATGCAACCACAACATGTATCACTGGGTGTAGCTGGTCCTAGAGATCCACGTATGCAGAGGTGGGTTGAATTGATGGCTCGAAATGTAGGTTAGCCAACAATCATTTTTTCCACTACATTCTTCAGTTGGCTCGATCGACAACACCTTGTCGTTGAGGAGCATCCATACTCAATGATGGATTTTTGTGGAGATCTAGATTTGATTCTACCAATTGGAGCACAATGGGGTGCTATAGGTAAATTGTTTGACCAAAGTTTTTTTTTATTTTTCAAGTTTCTGCATTTTTTTTGTGTTTTTAATGTTTCCAAGGCTAAACTAAAATCATTCTCATGCATGCAGATGTGGGTACTATTCAACCTGTGGGGCACCAACAAGGTGCAGGCAGGCTAGCGTGGAAAACATTAGGAGAGAAGTTCTCCAAGACTTATATTTGGCCGAGACCTTAGCAGAGTTGTATGATCACATAGAGGGATTAACCCTTGGTATTTCAGATGTCCGGATTGAGGAGTTACCTATGAGGTTGCAATGCCACACTATTGGTGTTCCTAGCTGCTTGGCGAGGCTTTTGCGCATGATAGCACAGCCTGTGACCTGCTATCATGAGCACCGATAGATCTACTTAGGATGTTTTTGCATGCATTTTGAGTTTTTTGGGTCAGATGACCAAATGTGTCCACGACACAAATTTTGTAAAAAATTTACAATACCTATCTACTTTACTTTTAGAGTTTTCTATGGTTATGTGCAATCCAATTCAACTGATGATGTGAATTGAAAATATTACTTTTACATGTGTTGCAAATGTCTATTTAACACATAGTTCGCTAGAGAATCAATTAAGGTGTTAAAGTTTCTAGAAATATGTTGATATTGAATGTGTTCAAAATTCCTTTCCAAAATACGAACTCTAAGGAACATACGAAATTTTTTTGGATTTTGGACAGTGTAAATGTTTGTTAGTTGTAGTACAATGAGTTGTGAGTCCAGCGTAACAATGATTCGGCAAATGCCAAGTGAAATGGCATCAGAGAGAAGTTCAATCAACGCACTATAATCAGCATTGTTGTTCGTCGATCATCTGATACAAATCCCTTGAAAACTCACTAACTCACCACTTGGAGTGAAAATAGCCCATGCTACAGAAGATAGGTTCTATGTAATACGATTAGCACCATCGGCGTAACCAACAAATGGTTCCGAAGAGTCTGACATCTACAACAAATGCAAAGCGGATTACTAACCAGATAAAAAACTCTTAAAGACACACACTGACACACACACATGCAATGAAAGCATATATACAGTGAGTTTTACTACACTCCATTAAGCATAGTAACGTTTGAGGTACAACCTATTTTGGGGCTGCAAGAATGGAATCCCATCATAATCTAGTAACTCGTAGGTGCCTTATGCTAGAACACGCTTGACAATATAAGGACCCATCCACATTGGTTCAAATTTCCCAGCTCCAAGTTTATCAGCTTCCTGATCGTAAAGAAAGACCAGGTCTCCTTTTGAGAAGATATAAGGCTTGATATTTCTATCATTTTCCACCTTGATTCGTTTCTTATGCACTTCATTATCCAATGCGGCATCACGACATGTTTCATCGAGATGGATTCGTTCCAAGAAATGCATTTCTTCATTAGAAGTGTTGGGTAACAGGTCAATCGCGAGTTTGAGAGATAAAATTTCACATTGTATCGGTAATATTTCTTCTAAACCACACACCAACTAAAAGGGTGTGAATCCAGTTGCATTTCTCACTGAGGTTTCATATGCCCACAAGGTATAGTACAGGATTAAGTGCCAGTTTTATTTATGAACCCTATCATTCTTTGCAACATACGCTTCAGGACTTTGTTGATGGCCTCAAATTGTCCATTCACTTGTGTGTAATAAAGGGTAGAACTATCATGTGACAATCCTAACTTAGCAGTCAACTAAAAAATCATGTGATTGCAAAAATGTGACCCATGATCTGTAACTATGGCTTGTGGTACACCAAATCGGGCAACCACATGGTTAAAAAAGAAAAGAGAATCCGTTTTGCCACTGTTGTTTAATGTTGGCATCGCCCTGACCCATTTGGTAAAATAGTCAACAATGACTATAATATATTCATGCCCCCCAGCCAAGGTATCAACACCATGATGATAAAGAGTGTTGCTAATGGTCAGATAATATTTGGCTTGGTATCGAATACGTTGCTATTGCGAGTGAGAAGTATCATGCCGGAAAGTTTGGGTCTAGAGATAGATCAGCATATCTCCATACCATGGGTCAGATGACGATATGAGAAATAGAGACTCATCTAAGATCGATGGTTCAGATGTTGAATCAATGGAGGTCGAGGGAAGGTCACAAAGTAGCTTGGTGAAAATGAAAGATTTCTTTGATTTGGACTTGATGAATTCCAAATCAAACTCCTACAAAATGACTATCCATTTTGAGTATTTTCCCCCAGCAATTGACGTGACAAAATGTATGTCATAGGGTTGCAATCCAAAATGAAAGTGGTCTTCTGGAGTAGGATGTAGTGGCGAAATCTCTAAATAGTTTGCACAACTGCCAAAGCTAGTTTCTCGACATAAGAGTACTTACTTTCTGTATCATTGAGATTGCGGCTCAAATAATAAATTGGATGTTCAATCCCATTTTCCTCTTGGACTAAAACCATGCCAATTGTTGTATCTGTAGCAGAGAGATACATGTAATAGTCATTTTGATAATTCAAAGAAAACATTAATGATGCTCTAATCAATGTATATTTAAGAGAATCAAAGGAAGCTTGTGCAACCTAATCCCAATGGAAGGGTATCCCCTTTTTCAAAAGACACGTAAAACCTTTAGCCATTTCAGTGTAATTAGGAATGAACCTCCTCAGAAAGCTAGCCTTCCCTTGGAGTCTATGTAACTGTAAAAGATTTGAAGGTGGAGGCAAATCAAGGATTGTCTGAACCTTTAGTGGATCAAGTCGAATTCTGTCTTTAGACACTACAAATCCAAGCAATCGACCAGAACCAACACAAAACACACATTTGTGTGGATTGAGTAATATCTTGTAGTGTTGACACCATAAAAATATTGCTCTCAAATGTTGCAGGTGATCGGTCCGCCTTCGTCAATGAGCAGGTAAATCGTCAAGGTAAGGTTGAACAATGTGCTTGATTTCATGGAAGGCATAATTCATTGCCCTCTAAATGTAGCCCTTGCATTCTTCAAACTGAATGGGAGTTTCCTACATGTGAATGTGCCCCATGGACAAATAAAAGTTGTTTTAGATTGGTCCTATGGGCGGATATTGATTTTATTGTAGCCAGAAAAACCATCCATAAATAAGAATATTTTGCATCTGACATTCATCAATTATCTGGTCAACAAAAGGAGTAGTATAATTGTCCTTTGGACATGCTCGATTTACATCCCTATAATCGACACACACTTGAATTGTCCCTTGTTTCTTCATGACATGAACAATGTTGGAAACCCAGTCAGTAAGAGGTACAGGGTAAATGAAACCAACATGCAAAAGCTTTTCAGCCTCTGCTTTAATGGCAGTGACTTTCTTTGTATGAACTGGTCGAAGCCACTGTCATACTGGTTTGACATTAGGGTACATTCTGATTTCGTGTTCAACAATACTAGAGTCAATGCTTGGCATCTCCTCGTATGACCATGCAAATATATCTCGAAATTCATGAAAGAGAGTATGGTAACTATCAATTTCTAATGGAGAACATGATCTGTTGACATGAATGTTTTCTACAACATTAGGCTTGGTCTAAATATTAATAGAAATCATTTCTTCAACATTTAATAGGATTCACTCAGAATCTACTGTGTCCATGAAAACTGAATTCAAAATTAAATTAATAACTGAAGGGTGGTTTAGTTAATTTGAATAATCTTCGATGTCATCTAGAAGATGGGAACGATGATGATAATATTCCCAAGGTTCTTCTCCTATCATCATTGCTTGGACGATTCCTTCATCCGTAGAATGTATATGTGAAAATGGATCTGAAGAAGTACCATATTCTAATGAACGATCTACCCATACAATTGGTGAAAGTGAATTTTGATTTGCCGCACAAGCCCCTCAATGGGGCTTAGTGACATAACCTCAATATTACTATCAATTTCAGAGTCATTGGTAATCATCCTTAAATCAGATGAGGTGGAGGAAACCATGTTGCAAGTCTCTACTCTTGCCACTTCTGCCAAATCATATGGTGACAGTAGTGTAAAAGTACCCATTAGGGAAGGATATTTAAAGAGACTTGCACCAACACTTTAAAGTGATAGCAGGGGTCCGTGTACCAATGGAATGCTTCCCATAGCCTGTGAACTAGATGCAAAGAAGGCAAGCTGATCGATAACTATGATTCCACCCTTATGAGGGAATGCAATAGTATGAAGTACGTGGAAACCACAATAGCCATAACATATACCCATGGCCTTCCCAATAAGATGTTGTAGTTGAGGGGTCCATCAACTACCTCAACTTCGATAATAGCTATTTTCCCCCTAGTTCAATTTGCAGGTTACTCAAAATCCCACAAGGTATATATGTTTGTCCGTCAAAAGCTTTTAACATGGTTGGTGATCATGACAATGACGGTGAACCAAGTTTTTTCCAGTAGCTCATTGACATAACGCAAGTAGATGTCCCCTCATCAATAATAGTTTGGTGAACATTCTTATTGAGAGCCTTTACTTGAATTAGGAAAACTAATTGTGTCGGTAACTGTGGTGTATATCTCGCATGGTTAAAAACCACAAGATTGGAATCCATAGGGTCTATTCCATGAATTGTTGACAGTAAAGCCTACTTCTGGGAGGGACAATTTTATAACACCTCGAGTGTTGACATAGCAGAAGGTGATTGAGTAAGATCTTCCACTATGTTATAGTTCTAAGATGCTCGTGCTCAAGGGTTAAATGTCGATTTATGCACAACTCCCTTTGGTGGTTTTATTGTCAATTTCGGTGAAATAGTTGGTGGAATATTTTCAAATGAAGTCTAAGTCGAAGTATTAGGTTGGTCAGTGGCCTAATTATTCAACGATGATGGTGGATTTCCATAATATTTATTTCTCATTGACACCAAAACTTCATTTTGTGGCTTTGTGATGGATAACATGAGTACTTGGGATGTGGAAGCATGGTCTGTTGCAACCAAATGTGTCTTCGGGTTTGGAAATGGATCAGTCAACACTGCTGATGTGTTACAAGTCTTTAGAAGCTTAGAGACTTTTGAGCAGTGTGGACAATCTCTTGTAAAATGCTCTTCATTACAAATTAAGCATGGATAACAAGGTTTCCTTGCCGAAGTAGAGGAATCAGATGATTTCTCCTGAGGGGAATTATCTTGTTTCTTCTTATTTTTCCCTTTCTTCTTGCCTCTTGGTTGATTTTGATATTTTCCTTTGTCAGATGACACAACATTAACTTCAGAAATAAGAGTTTTTCCTGATGCATTGGTAGTTTGATTGGTAATGGAAAGATTTTGACCAAATGGTCTTCCTGCCATTTGCGTTCTTGAAGAACTGATCACACCGTTGTCAGCATGAGAGTCCTTACTTGATTGTGGAGGTGGAGGAATAGTGAAAGCTAGTCGGGGTGCATTGGGAATCTTATCATAGAGTGTGCCAGATTGTGTGTAAATCAAATCCAAATATTGGGCACGAGCAATTACTTTCTCTTATGTGACTACTCCACCTTTTTCCACTCCTCAGTGATTGATGGAAATAAGGATTTTATGAAACACTCAGCCTAAAGCTGATCAGGAACATATATCTTAACCATTTGATGACACCGCACCACTCATGAATATGATCTAATATGTGAGTAGCAGTAGTCTGTTTAAAGTTGGTTAAGAGTTCCGTTCCAGTCTCATATTTGATAGGTAACTGGAAGTGGGTCAAAAATGTGATGGCTAAAGTTGTAAATTTGTCGAAAGAAGTTCGTGGTAACTCAATGTACCACTTTGTAGCCAGAACAATAAGCATTCTTTGGAAAAGATGAAATCTAACTAAGTCATCATTTAAGGAGTTTGATGAACACCACAAATTAAAGGTCATGACATGATTTGATGGGTCTTCTTCATGATTTCCATTGAATTTCAGAATGTCAGAAGGTAACTTATGCAGAATCACCGGCCACGAGGGTGCATATAAGATTGGATCATTAGTGAGCTGGTTTAAATCTGGTAATTCTAAAGTTGCCACAAATGGCAACTATCGATTCAATTCAGGTTGGGCATACCCAAGATATGATGGAATTTCCTGAGAAATAGGTCTTTGCATACCAACAAAGGGCATTTGCATTTGGTAACCTTGATAAGGTTATTGTTGAACAAATTTGGCATAACGTGGTTGTTGATAACCAGGGTGAATTTGTGGTTGTCCATAACCTACAAAGCCTTGTTGACCAGGACCTTGGTAAGATTGATATTGTCCAAACCTAAGTTGAGCCTGTTGGGCAGGTCCAAATTGGGGTTGGAATTGCTAGAATTGAGGCTGCCATAGTTGTTGAATCAACTATTGTTGTTTTTGGTACAACTGTGGTTGATTTAACAGTTGTTGTTGCCCAGCAATGAAAGGTTGGCCATGTTGTGAATACACTATGCGAGTGTAAGCCTGAGTCGCTCCAGATAAATTCATACTAACATGAGGTTGTTGGACCCCGGACACAAGTGGTTGTTGTATAATAGCCTGAGAAACTTGAACTTATTGACCCAAAACTTGTGGTTGCGAGGTAGAAGGACCAGTTTGTACCGGTTGAGATACAACAATTTGAACTTGTGACTGTGGTACAGTGGTAACAACAGGTGTAGTAGGAATAGATGACACTATTTGCATTGGTTGTGTTGGATACACAAGTCTTGGTTGAACTGGCATTGTTGGTTGCCATTGACAAACTCGAATTCCAGGCTGACCTGAATACTACAGGATACTACCATATGATGGTCCTCCAAGATAGGGAGGATAAGGTGAATAAGCATATTGCTCTCCACATGGTGGAAATCCAGTATGTAATGGATACATAGGTCTTTTTTGACTAGATTTCCTAGTTTGATATTGATATGTAGGATCACACTGTTGAGTTCCCATTAAAGAAGAACTATGTAGAATTCCAATTGAGGACATGGGTGATGACCATGGTGTAGAAGCAACCCCTGAGTGGGTTCTAGATAAATATTGGTGGCCAACCAGGATGGAGGATTCACCATATAGGTGCGACTCCGGTGTAGTAGAAAACATCGAAGAGGTTGCGACAGAAGATTTTGCCACAGCTGCATCAGATGATACAGTCTAGGATGTTGACGGTTGTTTAGCCATAGTTAACTGACCCAAAAGTTGTCCTAAAGACTCGATGGGTATTTGAAAAGAAGCAGGATCAAATGGAGCAGTGAAATGAGGAGTATAAGGGTAAAGATAAAGTCTAGTTCCAAAATGGAATGGGGTTCTAGGTGTAGAATCTTCTTCCAATTCTTCCTCGACATCAATTAAACCAGTGGAAGAACTTCACCGTATGGTTCATAAAATACTTCTGGTGTTGATAAAGTGGAAGTTTCAGTAGTTACTAATGTCTGAGGAGTAACTAGTGGATCATATTTCGGTAAAGTAACAACTTCTGAATGTTCAAATTCGAAGTCCAGATGTTCGAGTAAAACAACAACAGTTTCAGAGAGAGGTTCCTGAACAACTTCAGGTTCATATGTAACTTCTATTTGAACTGTGATAGGTTCTAGATTAACTTCTAGTTGAACTGATTCAAGTTCAAAAGTAATTTCTTGTTGAGCAACTTCAAGCTGAGGATCAACTTGTTTTTGAACAACTTCGGTTACTGTTTCACTAATATCAGTGATGATGTCCTCAGGTAATTCTGAAACTTCTTCTTCAAAAATGGATGTACCAGAAATAGTTATAGTAACTGAAGTCTCTGTACTTACCGAAATGGATGATTCAGGTAATTCATATGAAGAACTAGGAGTTCTTGATGTACTTGACTTAGTTAAGCAGGACCTCTTTGACCGAATAGGTGTAGCTTTGGGCGGCAAAGGCTGTTTACTTGTTGTTCTCCACGAACGATGGGGTAAGGGTTGATGTTCCTCCACGATTGTTGATTAATTTTATTATCAAAAAATAAATTAAAAAAAGGGGTAAACTAGGAAAATGGTTTTCCAAGAAACTGTGAACTACATAATACCTCCTGGTGAACCAAGCAGTATGGGCAGACAATCTCCCTGAATGCTGTGATTGGTGTATCTCAGTGTACAAGGTGGTCGTCTCAGTTACCTAAGGATGGATATCAACCTAATATTGTCCTCCCATATATACTCAAAGGCATGTGGAGGCCTAATATGTATAAGCATCGTCTAATGCAAAACCGCACAATGAGAGCATTATCATATACTTTACGTATTGTAACACCGCCCTATATACTTGAAGGTATGTGGACAATCTACGATATACTCACGTATGTGGAATGAGGTATCACACTCGGGATGTATTGCAGACAAGTTAGTGACAAGTACTTTGTTTTACGATGCTCGAACATGTCTCTAGCTTAGAACCACTAAATGTTTTTCGTTAATCACAATGCTCCATTAAGTAAATTGATGTTAATTTTAAGTTCATCTTGCTTAGGAATTTGCCTTTCAAGTTCAAAATTATTTCCATTCAATTTAATGATGAAAAGCATAGCTATTAGGGATAGAGCAATCAAATTTCTTTAGAGCAAAGAGAAAATAACATAATCTAATGAAATTTCCCTACACTATTCCTATGATCACACACAAACTTTTTCAATGCAACATGCATGTATTTCTTTTTTATTTCCTTAATGTGAATGTGAACAAAAAGGAAATTATGCACATCCAATCAATCGATTTTAACAAGAATGAAGACTTTATGACAGTTCTGTTTCGAAGGAAAAGAAGACTTTTATGACAATTTCTTTGAAACAAAGATTAATCAACTATATTCTAACTTTGACTATAGATCGATAATGACAAAGAAAACATCTAAGAAAAAATAATCAATCAAGTCAAAGTAGGGCTAGAAAAGGAGTGAGAAACTTGTTCTCTGAGACATGACATTCATTGATCAATCAGTAAGCAAACAAATAGAGAAAAGTTGGCAAAAACACATTCCAAAGGTGGGAAATTGGCCCTAGGAGGATCAACGCAGCCCTAAATGGGAGAAAGTGTGCTTCAGAGCACTGTCCCTAAGCCAAGAGTGCTCTGTAGTGCACTGTGTCCCTCACAAGCCTATGCTGGTGATAGTGAGCCATTTCAAAAGGTAATTTGACACAGTTTTGACCAAAATTCAATGCAAAAGATCTTAAATACAATCAATGAACACAAGTAGCATCTACAAGGATGTCCTAGGACGTGGATAAGCTACTAGGAAAGATGGTGTTCCCTAGTGGAGTCACCAATTTGTTTTGGAGAATTTGGTATCTACGGATAAATACTAATTCCCTAGATAAGTAGCCATATCTAGAGTAACAGTTTAAAGCACTTTAGCCTTTTCCTATAAGCAATAGATAAGACAAAGAAGATGAGAAGACCTACTTGTAGTTCTGCTTTCATCTTATCTCCTTTGTATCGATCTTGTCGCTCCTTCCCATACTTAGCACGCTTGAGAAGTACCTGTAAACACCAATAGAAGACAAAGAACCAATCAAAGAAAAAGATCTATTGAATACAAGTAATGGAATCATATTCACTACACACACATAAGCATCATAAGACAACACAAACATATGGGAGAAAGGTTCAAATAATTTATTGAATAGAAGAAGGAATTACAACCATTGTGTCTCATTCAAAGTCATTCCTCCAGCTTGGATCCCATCCACATCACATCAAAAGCATGACAAACTTGTAGCATTACAATACTTGCTTCAAAGCCAATTCTCATAGCAACATTATCTCCTTACAATTCAACATAGTCTAGCCCCTGATCACTTAGATGAGTGGTCAATTTATAGGGAGACGAAGGAGGTTTTGTCATAAATGGTTGTATTGAATGACCTTCCATACTTAGAATTAGTTCCATGGAGGAAGGGATGAGAGGATAGGATGCATCTTAACTCATTCCTCATCCATTTTCGAGCTCATAGGAGTTGATAAGTGAGGGAACCTTCCAGATTACTCCAAAAGATAAGAATATTCCCCAATCCATATGTGAATTTCGCTCAAACTCGCCCAACGGAGGTGAAAGGAAGCCTAAGTGCTCTACAGAGCACCCTGGCATGGACTCAACTACTTTGCAACGCACCCTTACATGAGCCTACCTACGCTGGTCCCTCTAGAGGTCATTTCTAGATGTCTTCAAGTCATGAAACTGTTTGGGAAGGAGGAATTCAAAGGGGTGACTTGTTTAGGGCATGTAGCAATTGAAATTAGGGTTTGATGAGACCTAAAACACTCATCTGGATGATGGGAGTGATGTTCCCAAATGGATATATGATAGGAGGGTACCGAGTATGTACCCAATGATAGGAAAGTAGATGCCTCGCGAAGTAAAAGTGATACATACTCATACATATAAGTATAGATTCCATTTGAATACCTTATTTTTTAGTGTTGTGAATATATGAATTATGAATTGTAATTCTTAATAATAGAATACTCATGAATAAACCAGTGACTTTATGAGGCATGCTTAAATGAATTACTATCAACTGTCATAAATCCTGGCTCAGATATCTTAAGGAATTATCACAACATAATTTATGGGTTTGGTAAATATATATTGAGAATGTTGTTTGGTTCCATGAGGTGGAAGGTTAAGACTATGAAATTTTTTTTTGTAGTGATAACATTGACGTAAACAGGAAACAAATGGTGTAACATGGATTTTGTGAAATAAATATAAATTGGTTTTATTCTTCATGATTGTATTGAGAGTTGGTGCTAATGGTCTGAAGTTGAGTTGTTGTTCTTGGTGATGTTAAAATTTTAAAGTTTGTGTACACCAAAATATATGCGATTCTTGAGTGAGGGTAACATGTACATAAGTGACTATCCTTAAGTAGAAGTGCATATACGATCATGTGCACACACAAAAAAAAACCATGGTGTTTTTTCCTAGTGAATTATCATGGTAATAACTCCAATAAGCTTGTGTGCTTTAGATCTCATAAAAAAATCATGGTTAAGTTTGAAAATATTTTTAATTCATTGAAGATTATGGTGGACCAAGCCAAGGAGAAATATTCATTATACCAAACCAGATCAATAATGCATGAACATGGGTGATTGGTTCTCCATTTATTTATGTAATTATTGTTTAATCATTCCATAAAA
The DNA here is from genome assembly GCA_000404065.3 of Pinus taeda. NCBI lineage: Eukaryota > Viridiplantae > Streptophyta > Pinopsida > Pinales > Pinaceae > Pinus > Pinus taeda. The sequence goes on along the minus strand of APFE031538655.1, from coordinate 74,682 downwards.
TTATTTATATGGGAAAGCTTTGTAAAGGATATGTTTTCTCTATTTAGATTGTAAGGAATTATAATGCATTAAGAGAAAATTGTGAGATGATATTTTTTTACAAGGCATGTAAAAGGTTGCTGAAGAATTTCAGAATTATTTTAGATATTTTTGTGCATGTTTCAATGAGTGTTTTATGTAGGGTGTGAATATTTCGAGTGAAGAAAGTGTTAAAAAGTGGTCTCCATCATATAGATTCTATTGAGGAATCTCAAAGAAGAAACTGAAGGGGATTTTTCATAGGTTGAGGCCTTAAGCAAGTGGGGGTTTGTTAAATTATTGAAAGTGGCCAACAAATTCGATATACAGGAGTGGTTGGTCCTAGCTAGTTGGGGCTAGTATATTAATGCAAAAGTGAAGATTGATAAGTAATAAAAGAGAAGAAGCAAAGTAGTATGGTTGTTTTATTTTGCTACAGGGTTTCCACCTAATATATTGGTGGTCTTGTGTTGTGATGTTTGTGCTCCCATTGTTGTATCTTTTAATAGATTACATTAAATTTTAGAAATCCATAATATTTTTAAAATTTTATGCAATACAGATTCACCACCTTCTCAATATCACTTGATCCCATTAATTGGTATCAGAACCAGCTCATCCAAGTGTAGCTTAACCGCTAGAAGGAGACCAAAAGGTGATCATGGCCTCTCAAGAATCCAAAGTTCCTATTTTTGATGGAGAAAAATATGTTGTGTGGAAACTAAAGATGGACGTATATATGATCACTTTGGGTGTTGATGTCTGGGTGTTGGGACGGGGTCCCTTGGGGTCAATTTTTTAAAAGTTTTTTTTATCTATGTAAAGTGTCCACATTTTGAGGATTTGGAGCGCAAAGGTCGTAGGAGTCAAAGGGGTCTTAGGAATGTCAAATCCCCTTAGTTTGTTAGTAGTTAAAGATGTTTTGTAACCTTCCCAATGTTCACGAACCATGGTATTTGTAATGAAAGAAGCTATATAAAGGAGTCATAGTGAGTCATAGGAGGTCAGCTAAGAATTGAAGATCTATGTTTGTGCAAGTGATATAAGATAGAAAAAAAGTATTTTTTTTGTACTTAGGTGAAGGGGAAGGTTCTTATAGCTGTTTGCTTAGAGACCTTGGTAAGTTTGCAGCTGAGTGCGTAGGGAAGAAAAAGTATTTAATAGAAGGATTGATCATAATAAAGACTATTTTGGAGCCATATTTGTGTATGTGTGACTTTCAGTTTACTTATGCATTTTCTTTGTATTCGCTCTACTTTCTGTAATTATCTGAAGAAACACTTAATTGGTGTGTGAAAGTAATAGATCTGCTAGTTTACTTAATGATATGAATGTTTAAGGCAATCAACGCAGTGTTAGAATCTGTTTCTCTAAGTAATTGTAATCTTTGTATTTTAAGGGTTAGGGTTCGCGAAGGTTGGGATAAATTCCTAGAAGTAATAGAAGCCCATCACCTCTAGATACAGAAACCTAGTTCTATCATCCCCCAATACTACTTTAGGTGAGACTACAGCCTGAGCTACGCGAGTTGTTTCTAAAATGGCCAACAATGAAGGGTTTTGTTAGTTGGCACAAATAACTCTGAACCTGGGTCCAAACCCCCTTAAACAACCAAATGGTATTGTTGCTGGCACTGGGATTTATCTGAGGAATGTGTGATGTTGAATAAAAGGTTCCTAACTAAGAAGGAAATTCATGAAAAGTGGATAGATCGGAAGATGGATGAATTTTCAGCCCAGGAAAACTGGAATCCGCGTCTTTTGAAGGAAGAGTGGTTGAATAGAGACCTATATACAGACGAACATGAAATTTTATTATGCTATTTTTCATGCGAATTACACCAGTGGCTGTCTAAATTGGTGGACAATCAAGGTATGTGGAATTTGGATAACCTTATTATGTGGACTCCAGAATTGGTAAGGCATCTAGAAGCTTCAGAAAACAAGATCGCAATGGTTGCCGATTACTGGATCGATAACATTTTGGAGGGATTCATCATTAAGTTGTTGATTGATACATTTGTAAGTTATAGTGAAGCTGAACGATGATTTTTCAAAGGACCAAGAGGCAAGTATTTGAAGTCCCTGAAATCTTGGATTAAAATGCTATTGTGTGAGAAAAAGGTTATGCCATTGAATTAATGTTTAGAAGAGATTCGACGGGAGCTATGTAAAGTGGAAAGACTTTTAGAAGAGATCTAGATTCAGGTGTTGAATACAGTCCTTTGTTGGGAGTGTCTGACAGTGACAAAGAAGGTAGTGTCCTGAGGACACCTCTAGGTACACTACAGACGATAAGGCAGCGTGTCACGGGGATACCACATCCATCCACTCCACCTCCACCATCACCTCCGCCTTACACACCTACACCTACACCTCTGCCTCCACCTCCACTATTCAACATGGCCAATGCAATGAAGATGCCCATATTCAACTATCTAGGGACAAAATACCTTGAACAATTTTTGTTTGTAGAAGATGCTGTGTGGAAGTCACAACAGATTACAGATGATGATTTGAAGAAAGCACATCTGGTTATAGCACTGCAAGATAGAGCACTAAGTTGGTATATTAAGTATTTCTCAGATCATCCAAATACAACACTGGCTGAAACAAAGAAAGGGCTCAATAATGAACTCAAGAAGCCTAAGTCTCAAGCCCAGTCTATGACAGAGGTCAAAGAGATCTAGGAGAAGGTTAATGAGTTTGCATGGGACTTTGAGCAGAGGTTGAAATGCTTGCTCCAATAGACTAACAAGCAGATCACAGATGATCAACATAAGGATTGGTACATTTATTCACTATTCACCCATTTTAGATTGTCACTGTCATAGTACAAGATCAGGACGTAGGTAGAGGCATGAGAGATTGCTATGAAACTAGAAGCCTCACCCATTAAGGATACGAATCTGGGAGTGCAGCAAATTCAATCACAACTGACTAGCCTGCATATGGAGTTGTAGAACCTCAAGAAGGGAAAATAAGTCCAGAATGAGGTCCACGTGGAAGTATGGTGCTTGAAATGTAAGGGCCAGGGACATGATAAGGATCATTACTTGGTGTACCAAAATTATCTAGTGGGAGGGGGTCTTGTCCTCTTTAAGCTAGGAAAAAATGTTGGGCCAAGTACAAGAGTGGTACTGTTGTGCGCTATTTGTCAGATTACGAGAAATCATACAATGGATAAGTGTCATCTAATGCAAAAGTTTGTGTAGACTCCACAACATCGTTTCTGTAATTTTTGTAAGTTTGTGGGCCATGACAAGCGCAATTTCCAGAGTTACGAATTGATCATGTACAAAATACAAACATATATAGTACAGATGGAGGCTTTTCCTTAGGATCAAGGTGCAACTATAGTGATAGAGGATTTTAGGGACAAGGAAGAGGATGCAGAGGAGGGGTTGGAAGAGGTTGTGGCCAGATCATCTGTTATAATTGTGGAGAATCAAGTCACTTTGTGCATGATTTTCAGAATCCAACGCACCCCTCATGTCAATATTGTCACCAGTTTGATCATGTCATAGAAGATGGCCCTGTGCTCATCATGAAGATGCAAGAAAAGAAGACTCAAGCTAAGAATCCTACCCAAAATATCCAGATGATGAGATTTGAACCACGCAAAGAGGGTCCTAGTGTTAATACTGTCACAGGAAGTGACATAGCTACCTGGAAGATAAATGGAAGCAACTAAAGGAAAATGTGTGGGTTCACAAGGCTACTAATAAGGAGACTAGATTTGATGTAAGTAAGGTAAAGGAGACGTTTATTGAAGAAAGAAGGAGCTTCTATGTCAAGGAATCAAAGTGCAGGAAAGCTTGAAGACACGAGTATTGCGCAAGAGGCATACAAATCATTATTAACATCATTTTTTAAAACCTACATGAAAATCCTAAGGGATAAGAAGGCAGTACAAGGACTGCAAGAATTGACAGATAATTGCACAGGTAAGAATAAGCCACTGTCAGAACAATGCACGGTACATAAGGTCGGGAAAGTAAGAAAAGGATTGTTCATGAAATGAGATTGACTACCTAGATTGGAGAATACGAAATGGACTAGGTAATTCTTCATTTGGGGTATGACGCAAATGATCTGCCGAAGAAAACTTGGGAAATAATGGGAAGACCAATGCTACAATGGTCCCTGATCTAGTTGAGAATGGAAAATCAACAGAAGATTATTCCTATGGGGTGCCTACATGAAGTGACTATGGATATTAAAGGGGCGTGCACAATAGACGATTTTGAAGTGATCGAAATAGTGGACGAAAGTAATCCATATCTAGCACCACTTGGAATCGATTGGGCATTTTATATGAACTTAGTCATCAATCTGAAGAAGCATAGTATGACATTTGAAAAGAAATAATGGAGGTTTATTGTACCATTAGACCCAGCTGAAGCTGTGCGGTATACTAAACCAGTGCGTGATTATGAGGAGGATGAGGATATTGAGCAGATCTACAAGATGACTATGCGAGATGAAGATTGGATCAACCCTACGACGGATGGGAAAATTACGTGGGAGAAGGAAAACTTATATAATTTAGGTTCAGATGAGGAGATCAAACACTGGAATAACAAGTTGCACAAGGTATCATTGTTGCGATGCAACAAGCTTACAAAGTCACTTTGATGTGTATCCACTAAGGTATGCAATTTACCGCATTATGATGGTTTAGAAGATGTCAATTTATTTCTGGATAAATTTAAAATGGATTTAGGAGAGGAACATCGATTCCAGACGTTAGACCTTGTGCTGAGAGCTACGCCTACCAGATGGTGGGGTAGACATAAGAACAACTTTGCAGGCTGGAAGGAATACTAGCAGATGATGATGCTATGGTTTGGGTATGCCAATACCTGCATTACGAAGAAATACATAGGTAGAGATGATCAGCATGACCATCTAGCTCGATGGATGAAATCTTGGGGAGAAGAATCATAGCCAGTATGGGTTCATATATTTTGCTACACTTTGGATACAATTCCGATGAACTAGTATCTAGAAATGAAGCTGTGACATGGAACCACAAAATGGGATGTTTTGAAAGAAAGTTTTCTGTTAACTTTTAGCTTTGAAGATGGATTTGAATGCGTTGATGAGGCATTACAAGAGATCAAAGCTGCAATATTTAGAATTCCTGAAGAACTTGGTACATGGGTAGAACTAGATTAGCGTATGCAGTTGTGCCATGTGCTCAAATGCTATAATGTAATCATTGAGGAAGGTGAGGAAGATCCTAGGAACATCAATATTCCTGAGTCAGAAGGAAAATAGGAAGTCTTCGGGCCTCAAGCAGAAGTCCTTGATATCTCACAACCTTTGAAGACCAAGTAGGTGAATATTGGATCAGAAGCGCAACTGAAGTTTGCAACCATAGGCGACTATTGGGATGAATATAAAGTGGAAAAAGTCACAGAGCTACTATGGGAGTATTAGGACTTGCTTCCCACCAAGTTTTCTCATCTGAAGGGGATAGTTGGGGATCTAGGTGTCATGAAGATAACTTTAAATCTAGATGTGAAGCCAGTAAAGCAACGATCCTACTAGTTGAATCCTATGTATAAAGAAAAGGTGTGCAAAGAATTCCATATGTATCACCAGAAGAGTACACTGTATTACCCTCAAGCGAATGCCACTGTATAAGCATTTAACAAAATTCTAGTGAATGCATTAAAAAATATTTGCAATACTATGTGAAATCACTGGGATGTGCGCATACCTATTGTTCTATGGGTGTATAGAGCTACTTGCAAGAATTTGAGAGGACAAACGATGTTTAGATTGGTTTATGGATAGGAAGTTGTGATGTCGATGGAATACACAGTGCCCAATTTGTGGATAGTTGTGGTTACCAACATGGACGATCAGGATACCATGGAAGAATGGCTCATGCAACTCGTTGAGTTGGAGGAATATTGTTTTTTGGTAGTTTTTTATTAGCAGGTGCAGAAGGATCCTGAAAAGGCATGGCATGATTGCCATATCAAGCAATGTGCCTTTAAGAATGATGATTTGGTACAGTAATTTCAAAATATTTCCAGGAAAGTTCCAAACACATTGGTTAGGACCATATATCATTAAGGAGATTACCTATGGAGGTGTAGTTCAGCTTGCGAAGCTGAATGGGGAATTATTTCCGAGAAAACTCAATGGGAGTCGATTGAAGTTGTATAGGGGTGATCCCGCCCCTGCACAATGAATATATGGATGTGGGATAGTCTTAGTGTTCTTGGCAGTTGCAAGGGAACACGGGACTATAAAATACACTGCCAAAAGAAGGATTGGGAAAAGTGATGGGGTTGTGTGAAATATCAAGGCAAGGCATAGAGGAGAGCTGCAACGAAGGAACTGTGCTAGGATGGTGCGTCCCATGTAGCCGGGCCAAAATATAACCATTGGTAGCATTGTCACTGATTAGATGATGATTTTTCCATTAAAAGGAGTGGGGGGGGTGAGAATTCAAGATGCATATCTTTGGAAATGTGCTACCAAACACGCATTAATGATAGGGAATTAGAGGGAACAAGCATATTTGAATTCAAATTTAGTTATAAATATGGTATCCCACTCTACATTCGAACAATTTTATTCTTAAGGAATTTCCTTAAGCTGTTGCAATTGTGTTTAGAACATTATTGTATGTCTTAGAAGGATTGAGAGAGCATTCTTTCACAGCCGAAATTCACGAACTTACCTGATTGGCACCAAAAGATAATCCTCGAGAGAATGAATGCAACACCACTTGAGACATTGGTGGCCCAACCTGTACCTATAGGGTTGCCTACTACTATGCCAGGTCACCAAGGCCTAAGCCATCTGCTTCCATGGTGGGAGACATGAAGCAGAAGAATCCCTAGAAAGCACTGGTGCGAAAATCACTGTGGAAAAACCCAACCAAAATTTGCCAGAAGGGAAAGATGGATAAGTCCAAATAGTCGATGGAGCCCTTGGACCTGGATGAGGAAGAATTGATTAGAAGAAAAGATGAGATTGACTATTGATGCAGAGGGGGCTGAACCAATAATTCAGCTACCGCCGTATATACCACCTAGAAAATCCATGGAGAAAATGCCAAAAGACCCAGGTTCTGAGAAGTTCATGGTCTCTACACCTTTGCTACTGAAGAATGTGTTATTTGAAGGTGCGTTGCTTGCTCAGATACCAAACTTGAAAAAGGAGGATTGAGACTTGGGGGACCATGAGAGATTTTCACAGTTGGCACCGAGTAAGTACCTCAGGAAGGTCTACTATGAAGATTCAGATATCATGCAACTTGAACCGATGCACTGGGTGGCTAGAGTTGGGTGTGCGAGGCTCCTAAATATGTTGTGGGTGCCGCACTTTAGTCACACCACTATTAATACAATTTGTTTGTGCCAATTATTGACACTGGTGTAGGATGGGTGCCTCATGTTGGGAAGGCCCATCCCGATCACTGATATGCTAATCCACTGCATAATGTTGCTTCCATCCCAAGGAGTGGACCCTACAGAGGCTTTCATTGGAAAGTTGCAGGGAAAGAAGTTGGTGGACCAAATGAAGAGTGATTTTGGTCTAGTTAAGAAGTCACACGGATATTCCATTCTGTCCATATCAGATGGCATGGTGCAGTTTGCTATGCAAATATTGGCCGGTAAGATCATGAGGACGTGTCGCACCGATGAACTGCTGGTGCTAGTCATCTCTTTGGCTCCACAATGTGCCAAAGGAGTACATTATAACTGGGCTCAATATTTATGTCATGAATTCTTGGAGGACTGCAGAGAGGCCAAATATGACTGCAAGTTGTTCCACTACTCGTGGTTGTTACTATTGATTGAATTGGTGGTTTGGAGGACACCCGAAGAAAGCTAATTCCCTCAGTAGGACTCACACCTACTTGAGGCCACGAAGTTCACTTCACTATGGGCTACAAAAGACCCCGCATGAGTGATGGAGACAAATATATTTTGGGTTTTCCGAGTCAGAGCTAAGGATGGTGATTAACCATCAGCCAAGGTTATCACCAATTTTTCATGAGTAGTATGCAAATGTTCCAGACTTCAAGGAAAATTTCCATAATTTGCACATTCGCCCGAAGAAATATGCTTAGGGAATATGGTATAAGTTTCCATATTTAGTCGCCGAAGATGATATTATAGCGATGGTTAGTAAGTGGCCAAGCGATTGGTTGACCCCCTCTAAAACTAGCACAGGAACGAGTAAGGTTGTTGAAGGCAAAGCAGCGTAGACCACAGTGATGACAGTAGAAAAAAAGAAGAAGGAAGCATAGAAGGCTTCTACTAGAGAGAAGGTCATAACAAAATAAAAGGTCACACAATAGAAAGAAGTTGTTGCAAAAGAGAAAGAAGTTGCTAAGAAAGAAGTGGCTATGTTGGCTTAAGGGGGCTTGAACCAGGTTTAGAGTTGTTCATGCCAACTAACAAAACCCTAACTGTTGGCCCTTTTGGCAAAAACCTGCATAGTGTAGGTTGCAGTCTCACCTGAAGCAGTATTGGCAGATGCTAGAACCAGGTTTCACATCCAGGGACATGTGATAAATGATTCTTATGTTCTGACAGTTCAGATCCATCTTCACACATATCGGTATACTTCTAGGGCTCATTACTGTAACTCTATGAAAACAGCTTCCAAACCTTCACAAATGTCTACAATCAGTCTTTGCTGACCTTAAAAAGATGATTTATCTATTTTCGCACATCAAAAAAAAACCCTAGATCTGAATTCACGCAGATCTATCCAATCCATTAGAAAACATAACATAAATAACTTTTAACTTCGCGAAAGTAGATAACTACTCATATCATGGATTATTAAGATAGAGTTAGTGATTTCACACAACATTCATTCATTATTTCATAAAACCATATCATTAAGCGGCATAATATAACATAAACATATTCGATAGAAATTCACAGTAATTCTTCAAAATCAGTCTTTATTGATCTTCATTTTTCAGATTACAAACTTTTCTATCCTGCGCACTCAGCTGTAGGGGTTTGCGAACTCATCTCCAGACTCTACCAAGGCCTCCTGCACACTCAGCTATAGGAGCCTTCCCCTTCTCATCTAAGTACCGGAATCAGAGCCTTCTTGCCTTAGCACTTGCCCAAAACAACAAAAACCATTTAGCATACCCAATTCTCTATCAAGAGTTATCCTTAAGACTTTCTATGTATCAACTATTTCTAGCTTCCTTCCATACAATACCATGGTCTATGGAACATGGGAGACTCTTAAAACTGATCTAAACAAGAGGCTAAGACCCCTTTGAATCCTATGTATCTACATGCTCCGCATCCACATTTCACGGAGACTTTACATGGTTTACAAAAATTTATACAAACTTGGGTTAACCAATCCCAAAAACTGACCCTAGCGATCCTATACAAATAGGCCCCCAACACAAATATCATGACACACCCTCGAGTCACTTAGTTTGTGCCTTGACCTTGCTGCAAAGACCACCCAGCTCAACCTGCAACACTTCAACTTTAGAAGTACTCTGCGCTACTGTCTATTTTACCTCTTCGACCAATTTATCTGTTGTTGGGTCCTCAATTTTTAGGTGCATTTTCCTCTGCATCTACTGTAGTACCTTTAGCTTTACTTCAAGTGGCAAAGTAAGCTGACAAGCATCCTCTATCCATGGCTGTAATATGGTCTTTAACAATGCCTCTTTCTGCTACAATTCTTCCACCTGTGCTTGCAACTGCTTTCCCTCTTGTAACTTCGCGAGGCATTGCACTAGAAACAAAGTATGCACAATTGCTTAGACCTCATCATACTTCTGTTATGTCTCATGTACATTGGTGTTCATCTTCGATCAAATATGCGAAAAAGGTTTGGTACAACCTTGGCCTCCGACTAATCACCATATGAAGGTCCATCTCTACCAAAATCCATAAAATTTCAGACTCATTGATCCTTGTCAGATCCTTTGTTGACCACAAAGAGGTGAATCATGTTGCCTCAGGTAAATCTTCCTTGTGCTAGGGGAACTGACTATCCTTCAATAACCTCCAAGTGACTAACACAATCGGAAAAAAAAACCATGCATAATGGAATGGCTTTCTTTCTTCCCGAGATTCTCGACAGTTTGCAAGGAACTCCTGGCATAGATATTTTTCCCAATTGTATTGGACACCCTTTGTGCACTGTACTGTAAGTGACACTACTGACGCTAGAACTCGTCCATGTGACACTTCCTCATGATCTTTCCCGCAAGAATCTAGGAAGCAAACTGCACTTTCTGGTATTGAATTGAGCAGATAGAGTATCCGCGTGACTTCTTAACAAGCCCATACTCTTTCTTAATTTTGTCAGCTAATTATTTTTCCATGGTTTTCCCTCCAAATTCCTTGGTAGGGTCTGCTCCCTTATATGGAAACTTCGTTATCCTATGGATCAACATGTCCATAATTAGGATGGGCTCCCCAAGTCATAAACACCCATCATGCACCAACGCGAGGAGTTGGCACACACACACTGTGTTGATAGTTGGGTGGTGATAATGCAGCATGTAGAGCATGTTTAACAACCTAGTCTGCTCAACCCCTCTGACCCACTTCATGGGTTCGAATTTCATAACCCCCGTTTATTCGTAGTATATATTTGCCATATATTTGTTGGTTGCTAAATGCGGGAACCTCTCATGGTCCGCAAGGTTCTAGTCCTCCATTTTTGGTACTGGAATGTGTGCTAACCTAGGACCTTCAAATTCGACCTGCTCAGGCAGTAGGGGTGTCGAAACCATGAACTTCCTAGAATCTGGGTCCTTGTTAACCTTGATCTGTCCCTTCCACGGAGGGATATATTCGAGAAGCCAAGAAATGGGATCGACCTCTTCAACATCCAACTCTTCTATACCATGTCACTCTTCTTCCTCTAAATTAAACCCTTTCTTTGGTTGTCTATATTTCTTCTCTTTTTGGTGCACTTCTAGATTCTTCCTCAAAGTCATTATCACTTGTATTGGCTTCGTTTCCTTCTCCTTTGGGACTGGTTGTTTCTCTTTTGCAGTTGGTTTCTTCTCTTTTGTTGTGGATGGTTTTTTGCTTGGTGACCTTGATGCGGTAGGAACAGGGGTTGTAGCTTCCATACTTGATATTTTAGGGCCCGTTTCATGGCAAAAATTAGCTTCAGAACTCATGACTTTAGCGGGGTTGGTGGTAGTCATTTGATAGAGAATGACCTTCTAGTTCCACGCAGGTAAGGCATTAAATGCAGGGCTTTCCATGAAATTGTCCTATTGGGTAGCGGAGGCCCAGTGTAATAGTTTTGGGGCTTAAAACCCACAATTTTGGGTAAAAGTATTGTAAAGGCTTCGTGAGGTGTGTAGTGTGAATTATAAGGAGTCAAGTCAAAGGGTTGTCTGCCCAAAAATAATGTAAGAAAATAGAAAGTGAGTTAGCCTGCCCATGGTCTGTGGACCATGGAAATGTATAAATAGAGCAAGACTCTATGGTTAGAAGTCAGTTTTTGGGTTTTGATTTTTATCTTGAATGTAATGGGTTTATGAAGGCAATATTCCCTCTCCTTCTGTAAGTCTGAGTCAAGGGTGTTGGTAGTTAGGTAGAGGCTCTGGAGCTGTGTGCGCAGAGGCCTGGTACGAGTCCACAGCTATGTGCATGGACCCTTGCAGCCGAGTGCACAAGGCGGATCTGGTTGACTTGAGTAAAGATATTAATAAAAGATAAGTTGATTCTAAAACATTGTGTTGCCTCTGAAATATCGTGTATCTACTTGGAAATCTGAATATTTATGTTTATGATTCTGTGTGTGAGCGCACACTGGGTTTAATTGTTAAATGTTTTCTTAAAGACCTTAAGACTTAAATCTATAATAAACTCATTAATAATAAGAATCTAGTAGCGCCCTGTTGCGGATCTACACGAAGCAAGCAGATTGGTGCGAAGGCACAGATCGATGCGTGACCTTATCCAAACCTCATCAAGACATCCCTAGGGTGTAGAAACCTAGTTCCAACACCCTCCCCTACTACCTCGGGTGAGAATTTAGTCCGCGTTCTGCGGACTATTGTCGAAAGGGCCGGTAGCTGTGGGATTTGTTTGGCTCATAACTCTTCTGAACCTAGGTCAGGCCCCATCAAGCCAACAAATGGTTCCGTTGCTGGGATTGGGATTTTCCTAAGGGATGTTTGATGTCGGAACACTAGAACCCTACGAAGAAAGAGATTGAAGATTGGTTGGATCAGAAGCTTCACAAGTTCATGGTTCAGGAAAATAGAAATCCATAGATATCGGAGGTAAGGTGGTTGGATCGTTACATATACACATAGATCCATGAGATCTTTTTCGTGTCCTTCTCGATAGAGCTGTATGAGTGGATTGCACGGCTAGCTGACAGTTAGGGGAGGTGTAGACTGGATCAACCCATTGTGTGGACTGTAGAGTTGGTGTGTAGGTTGAAAGAATCAGAAGATAAAATCACACGGGCATTAGATCAATGGTTGGATCGAATAATAGGAGGGTTTATAACTGAGTTCACAATAGACACAACTTTGAGTTATAGTGAGGCAGAAAGGTGCTTTCTCTAAGGACCGCAAGGTAAGTACATCAAATCATTGAATACTTGGATTAAAATGTTATTATGTGAAAAATGGGTTATGCGCATCCATTGATGCCCAAGGTAACGCAGAGCAGGAGAGGCTACAAAGGAACCAAGGGATTAGAAAATAGTCCCCTGATTTCACTTTCACGAGAAAGTGAGGAAGAGCTCATAGGGTTCTCTCCAAGAAGCGCAGTCCAGTTGATAAAGTAGCACATTCCACTGATATCACCACCATCTACACCATCACCCACTTCACCTACATCAAGCCCATCTTCACCAACCCCACCTCCGCCACCATTGAGGGGTGGAATGGAAAATGCGATCAAGTTTCTAGTATTCAAAGGCATAGGAAATGAGGAACCCGATCAATTCTTGTTTGTGGTAAAAGCTATATGGGAAGCCCACGGCATAATAGATGATAACCTCAAAAAGGCTACTTTGGTGAGTGCGTTGCAGGAGTGTGCATTGACTTGGTATATAAAGTACTCTAGTGATCACCCGAAAGCGAGAATAATGGCAATCCAGGATACATTGAACAAAGAATTTAGCTGGCCCAAATCAGAGACCCAGTCGATCATCGGATTTAAGGAAATCATGATGCTTCCAGGTGAGACCCCGTGGGATCTGGATTAAAGGTTGAAGAGTACGATCCGTGAAGCTAACATGCACTTGACGGATGCGCAACACTGCACATGGTTTGTGGCATCTTTGACACCACATCTGAGGATGATGCTATCAAAACAGAGGATCTTGACCCAGGCAGAAGCTTTGGAAATAATGATGAGGTTACATGAAACTCTGATACAGGATCCTAGGTTGGGAGTCTAGCAGATCCACGCGCAACTACAAAACCTATGCCTTGAAATGAAAAGTTTGAAGCATGATAGGGCGACCCAACTGGAGGCGCATGAAGAAGTGTGGTGTATCAAATGAAAAGGTCAAGGGCACGACAAGGATCATTGCCCCATATTCGCGAACTATCTGGCAGGGGGACGGACAATGCCATTAAGACTGGAGGTGCAAGCAGGGCCAAGTGTGGCGCCCGCACTCTGGTGCGTGATTTGTCAAGTAGGAGGAAAGCACGAAATCGACAACTATCACCCATTGCAGAAGTATACCCAGACCCTGCAGTAGCTGTATTGCAACTTCTGTAGATCAGTAGGTCATGACGAGCGAACGTGTCGAAGCTATGAGCTGATGATGGAGAGGATCCTAGCCTATTGAGTGCAGACTGAAGTACGAGGTTTTGACCCAGCGGTAGGGCCATGCGGAGGATTTCAAGGACATGGACGAGGAAGAAGAATGGGGACTTGGTGAGGGCGCGGACATCTGATTTGTTATAACTGTGGATGGCTAGGGCACTACCCTCGCAACTGTACTAACCCAACAAGGAGATCTTATCCATACTGTGAGCAATTTGACCATGAAATGGTAGACTGTTCGATGCTAATTGCCCAAATTTGTGAAAAGGGGGTATTGCATCCCACTCCACCTCAAAATGTCCAAATGATGAGGCCAGAATTGTGTGAAGAGGACCCCAACTAAACATGGTACTAAGGAGACAGCCTGGAGAATATGGGAAGGGTTGCAATGCTCCTACAAGGGAACCTGACTTTGAAATGGAACAGGTAAAAAGGACATCTAAAGAAGCTCCGAAGAGCTTCACGAAAGTCTCTACTCTAGGTAATAGGGATTCAATTGAGTCGAGCATGGATCCATCTATGCCTACCACCCTTTTAGAGACATGCATGAAGTTGCTATGTGACAATAGAGTAGTTAAAGGACTACAAGAGTTGATCATTAGGTGTCAGGATTTGGGGAACCACATGTAATCCTAAAGCTGGGAAAACATGCTCTGCGCACTGGGTGGGAGATGTGAATGATGGTGCAAATCAGTGAGTATGATGTTATAGGAAAAAATGACCTCCTCATCAACTTAGAGGTGAAAGACAGGATGACTAAAGCAAAGACCACAATTGTAGGCCTTGACTCCACACTAATGCTCTCTGCACACTGTCAACCTACTTTGTAAAGCTTGTTACCAAGCATAGAGGAGCATTAGTCACCCTGCTAGCTCAAGTTGTTAGACCAGGGTGAGCGATAGTGAACCTAAAGGATGTTCAGAGGGTCAAGCCAACGAATATGCTCACAAATATTTAGATATTTATCCCTAAATTTGCTCAGGAAAAGCAAGGAAACTCCAAAAATCAAGATATTTGGAGAAATTCCAATATGAGAATAAAGGCAAATAGGAAAAAGCTTGTAAACAGGGAAAGTTCATGGCTTTTTCCCTAATGAACTCTAGGAGGAGCTTGGCAGCCCTAATTCAATTGCTACATAAGTAACAAGAGGGCCATTGTAAAAGGGTCAGAGCATTTGGAAGGACAGCCCATTGAGCTGTTGTGAACTATCATATTCTTGAAGAAGAAAGTTGAAAGAGGGAGAGAGAGAGGAAGAATGGGAAAGGGAAGGCTGATACAACGGATGGTTGTAATCACTCTTCCACTATGAATATAGAACCGCAGCTGTGTTCCCTACTCCATAGTGTCGGTAATGTTGTTAATTTATTTGTTCACTCTAATGCTTGTCGAGATGAGTAGTTAAGCTATACACTAATATATGTTTATTGTGCATTCTTACATTAGTTTTCAAGAGCGTATGCTATGATTAGTTTTCCTTGTCCTTTATGCAGGAATTGTCTTGGAACCAACCTTGAAGGAGTTCTTCCGGCCACATAGAGATCCCCAAGCAAATCTAGAAGGAACTAAAGGTGATCCTCTTTCCATACCTTATCAATTTATGTTTGATATATGAACATGTGTGTAACTTGGTAGCTTTTGTAGATAATCTTACAGTCTATTGAAGGTCCCGAGAAGGCCTTTGAGGGTAGTTTTCATCCCATGCATTTTACCCCATAGCAGAATTGGCAACTCCACTAGGGACCATACATCTAGTTCTGAGTTTACCTGGACTCCTCTCAGTTCTTCTCTTTCTTCTAAGAGCTTCCTACTTCTTCAAATCCTTTTCTGATCAACCAACTATCTTGTTACATCCTACTAGTTTGCATTCTCCTCAGAAACTGATCCTAAAGGCCCTTTGTTTGAGCTATTTCCCTCACTAACGCAAGTTTCCAGGCTAAACAAAGCTTTATAAAGCATTGTGCCTATGTACAGGGAGTGTTAGTGGCCCAACTAACTCTTTGTTTACACTGACATAGAGCATTAGTCTCCCATGTAGAAATTTACTGAATAGTATCACACAAATTCACAGAGATTATCCTAATCATACATTATTTGCGGAACCTGCATAATACATAATCTCCTCTACATTTTGATCATCAACAATTTAGCGGAAACAAAACAATCATATGCACACATAGAAGCATCAATCAAACACATTAACACAAGATGTATCCCGGGGAAAGCATCTTGCTAAAAACCCCAACTATCTGTATATTATATTGATTGAGAACATGTAACAATACATAGTAAAATACTCATCCCAAGTACTCAGTACTATCTCCTCATGCTACACACAATACAGCTTAGATCTGCTCTCCAAATCTCCTCCGCTGCTTGCCTGCCTCCACTGCACAATACCTGCTGAGAATGAATTGAATACAAACTCGTTCCAAGTTCTATTTACCTTGGAAAGATCACTCACACTGGAAATCATGTGAGCACAGGCTATCTACTAGGCAATTCTAATGGGAATTACTCAATCCATGACCTTGTGCAAATCTCATGCACCACTGATAGTCACAACTCACCCTTTCACTTATCTCTAACACCTGTCTTCACTGAACTGTGCATGCACTGAGTTAACTGATGTATTCTCCAGTTGCATTATGAGTTAATAACTTATGAATTAATTAATAACTAATTCACCCAACTCATCTCTAGTCTATTTTCCAGTTAGACTAAATACAACTAGTTTAACAAAGTCAAACTGAACACAACTCCACCAACTCATGATCCAGTCCACTAAACTCAACTCACTTGAGTTCTAACTATAGTCCTGCATGTAAAGATCAGTCATCCCATAGGTTACCACATATTTCCTTCTGGGATCTGCATGTGCCACATCTGTAGCTCATCCTGAAGTGCTCCAAGAGAATAAGGCAAAGTTTATAGTCTAAATATTATTGAGGGCTAATAATATTTGACTGTTCTATATTTAGACTGAGCAGTCACTCCTGCTGTGGTCTAAAAATAGAAGTCCATCTATTTTTTCCCAACATGACCAATCATCCATAACCAACATCCTACAACTCATAGACATGATCCATATGTCTAAAAATAGACATAGTCTAAAAATAGACTTTGCACCAAAATTTGCCTGCGAGCCCACTTAGTGAAGGTGACTCCTTTCCACTAAACTCCATCATCTTGTTGCAATCTCAACACTCCCTCTCAACAAGATATGGATTATCAACAACCCCTATCCTGCCTCTGTGGTATTCGAATTTGCTCCTGGTGAGCACCTTCGTCAAGATATCAGCATCCTGATCCTCAGTTGGAATGTATGAAAGTAACATGATTCTCCACTACACACAATCTCTTATATGATGGTACCTGATGTCGATGTGCTCCGTTGGGTTCCCTGCCCAATATGCATCCATGAAGCCACATAGCTTCACCTCATCCTCCTGTCTGTACCACAATCCATATCTTGATGTGCCTCTAATATAACGCAATACATGCTTGCCCGCCTTCCAGAAGAGCTTGGTTGGCTTAACCATAGCTTGTGAAAGCTGGTTAACTGCATAACATGTATCGGGTCGTGTATTAACCAGATACATAAGCGACCCCACCAACTATCGATAAACAGTGGCATCCACTACCTCCACTGAAGTAGCATCCTCCTTCCTCCAACCTCCAGGAAGAGGAATATCAACAGGCTTGCAGCCATGCATGTTGAACTTCTCCAATATCTCCTGAGCATACTTACCCTAAGAAAAAAATAGTCCACCACTGCACTGCCATATTTCCAATCCCAGGAAATAATGAAGGAGGCCCAAGTCCTTCATCTCAAACTCCTGAGCAAGATCCTCCTTGCATGAAAGTATCAACAGTTCATCTCCCGTTAGAATCAAATCATCTACATAAAGTACAATGATAAGCAACTTACCCTCCACCACAATCTGGTATAGGTTAGGATCCGCCTCACTCTTAGAGAATCCAAGTCCAGTGAAATAGTTGTCTATCCATGTATACGAAGCACGAGGTGATTGTTTCAACCCATACTACGTTCTCTTGAGCCTGCACACATTCGACTCGCTGCTGAAGATCTTGAAACCTTTGGGCTGCTCTATATACACTTCCTCTTCAATGACTCCATTGAGGAACATAGTCTTCACATCCATCTGATGAATGTGCCACCCCATCTGCGCTAAGAGAGCAAGAATCGTCCGTATGGAAGAATACCTTGCAACAGGTGCAAAGGTCTCCTCATAATCGATCCCCTCAATCTGTGAAAAGCCTCGGGCAACAAATCTTGCCTTGTACTTCTCCACACTCCCGTCAGCTGCCTGCTAAACTTTGTAGATCCATCTCGAACCCACTACTGATTTTCCTTCCGGTCTAGGAACAATCTCCCATGCACTGTTTCTGACAATCAAATCATACTCTTCCACCATGGCGTCTACCCATGCGGGTTCCTCCACAGCTTCCTCAAAAGAGGATGGCTCCGTCACGACACATTTTCTCACAAGAGCCATGTATCTAGTGTACCGATCTAATGACTGTCTCTGCCTGCGATCTGCTGTAGGTGGTCCTACAACCTTCTCTGCATCTTGAGCCAGTCGCTTAGCTTTTGTCAAGCGCTTTCGCCCTCTGATGGTTGGCGCTACATGAGTGGTCTCTTCCACTCCATGAACCTCATCTTATGGTTGATCCACGTCTTGAAGCTCATCCTTACGAACTAATAGCTCCTCCTCTGCATGCAAGTGTGGCTCCCTCTCAAGCGAACACTTCATGGCTTTCTCATCCTGAAATTTTATATCCCGTCGCATAACAATCTTGCGACTATCTGGCAAATACACACGATAGTTATGGGGCATATCAGTATACCCCACAAATATCTGAACCTATGCGGTCGGCTCCAGCTTCTTCCTGGCATCCTTAGTCACATGCATGTAAACATAAGAACCAAAAATCCTCAAATGAGAAATATCAGGTCTCTTACTAGAATAAGCCTCCTCGGGTGTACTCATGCCAAGTATCTTGTGAGGACAATGGTTCTGCACATATACTGCAGTATGGCATGCCTCCACCCACAAGTGAAGGGGTAGGCCCTGATCATGCAACATCGCCCATGCAGCACCCACGATCGTTCTATTCTTCTGCTCAGCAACCCTGTTTTGCTGTGGGTTATGGGGAGCAATGAGCTCTCTTCGAATCCCTTCTGCACTGCAGAAATCATTGAACTCACTAGAGAGAAATTCACCACCATTATCGCTCCTAAGAGCCTTCACCTTCTTCCACAATTCCTTCTCGACCAGTGCTTTGAACTCACAGAACTTTGAGTACGTCTCGCTCTTCTTCTGCATGAAGAAGATCCAACACTTTCAGGAGAAATCATCAACACAGATCACATAGTACCTGTGCTTTGCTGTTGAAGCAACTGAGAAAGGTCCACACACGTCTGTGTGAATTCTCTCAAGGATCGTCGTGGCGTGACTGTCCTTCTTGTGAAAGGTGGCTTTCACAAACTTTCCCAAAATACACCCCTTGCACTGATCTGAATGTGCAAGTGTGCCTTTAGGAAGCCCAGTAGAAATTTGTTGCAGTATCTTCAAGGCTCCATGGTGAAGGTGGCCCAATCTCCGGTGCCACAGCTCGCCATCATCCCGGCTCACCACTACTTCTGCCTTGCATGCCATTGCTACACAGCCATCTACATGCAACTGATAAAGGTTCTTGACTCGAACCCCTATCTTCCAGGTTTCTCCAGTTGTCTTACTACGCAGGAAAGCCTTTCCCTCGCTAAAAACAACATCATATCCCTTGTCTTCTAACATCACCACAGAGATAAGATTCTTCTTCAATCCTGGAACATGCATCACTTCCTTCAATTTGAAGGGTTTACCAGACTCCCTCTCAAAGGAAATGGTACCGATACTGGTCACACTGTATCTACCATCATCGCCCATCTCGATGTGCACTCCAAGACCTTTCTCATTCAGATCAGGAAACAAATCTCGATCTCCTGTCATGTGAAAAGACACACCACTATCCAAGAACCATACCGATCCCATCACACTTGATACCAAGCATGCGATCAGTGAAAAATCCAGCTCAAATTGTGAGGCTAGAGCCTCTCCTGCTGCAGATCCAACGGCTTGCTTATTTTTCTTCTTCTGCGGACAATTTGTGGCATAGTGTCCGTGCTGGTGATAGTGAAAGCACGTCACCTTGGACATGTCTTGCTTCTTGCCTTTCTCACCAGAATGAGAAGCTTTCTTTTTCTTCCCATTCTTTGCTTTGGTAGCCAAAGCGCAATTTTCTTCATCAGGTACCTTTGATGAAGATCCATCCCTGGTATTCCGCCTAATCTCCTCTTGCACAAGATCCGACCAAAGTTTCTCCCATCCTGGCAATTTCTCCCGACCATTGACAGAGTCCTGATAGGAATGCCAACTC
>APFE031538655.1:11074-45944 GCA_000404065.3 Pinus taeda | reverse complement strand
AACTGTATTCTGTATTTGAAAGCGTGGTTTGGCAGCAATCGTTCCCTTGAACATGGCACTCCCTCAGATAAACCTTCATTTTGATAGCCTCTCAATATGAACCCTACCAACCTATGATATTTTAGCCTATATACCTTGATGTAATTGCATCTCTGTATCTTAAACACTCTGTAGTGTTCATGAGTCTAGTGTTGTCTAGTTAAAATCGTTGGTGTGCCTTCTATTGTTCAAGGGTCCCCATTTGTTTCCTCTATCAACCAATCATACATATCCTTTCATCATGCCCTCCATTGGTTAGACCCAAATGCTCAAAGGATTCCTCAAAAAACAAAATCATTCTTGTCCGGTTTCGTGTCGACTGATGTAGGACATGTCATTGCCTACCTTTTGACGGGTTTCTTCCTATCGACTTCAAAACTATATCTAGGAAGATAACCCAGAAACACATTCAGTGCCTTGGTACTTGTAGACATTAGTGGCAGGTTACCTTGTGTTTGATCATGGGTTTTCATTATTCGCTCCTGATTAAGCGATTCTACGAGTGTTCGACGACACACTAGTTTGCACTCGCTAGTTTTCACTGTGCATTTTGGAGACCATCACCATTATTGGTGGTCTTATTCACATCTATTAATAGTCTCCATTATTGACTGGTAATCAGATGATTTCGTGCATGTTTGACATCAACACATCTTATCACATGTACCGATCTATGCTGTTCGGTGAAGTAGAAATCAAGACCTTGGGTAGAGGCTTGCATCATTCAGCCTTGTTTCCTCTCCTAAGCTGTGGATATTGTTCTTTGGAGACAACTATTTTAGGATGATCTATTATGACACTGGATCCACTCTATGCTTATCAGCGGCCAGCATTGTTATATCTCAAAAGAGAAAATTACTCTGACATAGCTACTGAGCATGGGAATTCCGGACTCAGGACATGATTTTAGCAGTTTATATCTATGTATGTGTCGTATCAGGTTTTCTTTTCTACCCAAAATCTCTCTCTCTCTCTCTACAAAAATTTTGACAGAAAATTATAGTTTTCGTAAAGTATTTTGGCCATTGTCTCTTCCTTTGATCTCATACTTTACGGGGCATTTGTTATAGGATAAAATGACCTCCTCATCAACTCAGAGGTGAAAGATAGGATGATTGAAGCAATGACCACAATTGTAGGCCTTGACTCCACACTAATGCTCTCTGCACACTATCAACCTGCTTTATAAAGCTTGTTACCAAGCATAGAGGAGTGTTATTCACCTTGCTAACTCAAGTCGTTAGACCAGGGGGAGCATTATTGAACCTAAAGGATGTTCAGAGGGTCAAGCCAACGAATTTGCTCACAAATATCTAGATATTTATCCCTAAATTTGCTCAGGAAAAGAAAGGAAACTCCAAAAATAAAGATATTTGGAGAAATTCCAATATGAGAATGAAGGAAAATGGGAAAAAGCTTGTAAACAGGGCATGTTCATGGTTTTTTCCCTAATGAACTCTAGGAGGAGCTTGGCAGCCCTAATTCGATTGCTACATAAGCAGCGAGAGGGCCATTGTAAAAGGGTCAGAGCATTTGGAAGGATAGCCCATTGAGCTATTGTGAACTATCATATTATTGAAGAAGAAAGCTGAAATAGGGAGAGAGAGAGGAAGAAGGGGCAAGGGAAGGCTGATACAATGGATGGTTGCAATCACTCTTCCAATATAAATGTAGAACCGCAGTTGTGGTCCCTACTCCATAGTGTCGGTAATGTTGTTCATTTATTTGTTCATTCTGATTCTTGTCAAGATGAGTAATTAAGTTATACACTAATATATGTTTATTGTGCATTCTTACATTAGTTTTGAAGAGCGTATGTTGTGATTGGTTTGCCTTTTCCTTTGTGTAGGAATTGCCTTGGAACCGGCCTTGAAGGAGTTCTTCTTGCTGCATAGAGATCCCCAAGCAAATCTAGAAGGAACTAAAGGTTATCCTCTTTCCATACCTTGTCAATTTATGTTTGATAGATGAACATTAGTGTAACTTGGTATCTTTTGCAGATAATCTTACAGTCTATCGAAGGTCCCAAGAAGGCCTTTGAGGGTAGTTTTCATCCCGTGCATTTTACCCCATAGCATAAGAGATGGACCAGGTCATTTTGGATTTAGGGTCAGATGCACATGTGTTGCCTAAGAAAACATGGGAATGCATGGGTAGGCCCACACTACAGTGGTCTCCTATTCAACTATGGATGGCCAACCCGCAAAAGATCTAACGATGGGAAGATTGCAAGGGGTGACAATGGACATTGAAGGCGTAAGTACACAGACAGACTTTGAGGTAATAGAAATCGTTGATGATAGTAATCCTTACCATGCATTGCTAGGAATAGATTAGGCCATGGACATGAATGGGGTCATCAACTTAAAAAGATGAAAAATGATGTTCTAGAAAAAATCACTCCATGTAATAGTTCCGCTGGACCCAGCTGAAGGATTACGCTACACCGAACCAGTGCACGATGAGGATAGTGATGATTAACTAGACTGCATCTACCAGATGACAGCACAAGGCCAGGATTAGGTGAATCCCTCAGTGGATGGAAGACTCTCATGGGAGCGTGATAGTTACTGCACATCATATTCAAATGAGGAGATTGAACAATGGTAGAACCGATTGCATGAAGTCACAACCGTCAACTGTAATATGATGATTCGATCACTATGACACATGACCACCGAAGCAAGGCCACAGCCAGTGGATGGCGACGCAATGAATGAGGACAAGTTTGCCACCCTTGGTGTAACTTCAATAATAGAGTAGAAGCTGCATGGTACAATGGTAGAAGTGTTGCGCGCAACAGTATGGCATGCACATAGGAAGATGAGGTGGAATAAGCAAAAAGGTAGAAGGCAGTGGAGGATATGGGTTGAAGGGCTCCTGCGATGATACAATAGTTCAGGCACCTGTCTACAATGGCAGACATGACTGTATGCTGTGCAGCCATCGATCCAACATAATCTGCACGTAACGAGGGTTTGCTGGGCCAACAAGACATAAATACAGCAAGGTGTGTGTAGAGAACTTTACCCATGAATAGATGTGCTAAAACTAGGAGAATTTTCACAACCACTACCCCTGCAGTTCACCCTAAATGAGAAGACTTGGAAACAGGAGTCCGGTAGTTGCAAGAAGCTGTTTGGCATGATAGCTTGCGGCTTCACGAACTGGAGGAAGTGACGACAAGGCTAATGAGGAAAAGCACGAGGCTAGATGAAGAAATTGATAGAATAAAATTAGGAGCCACACAAATGGGCTGTGAGAATGTGCGAATGAGGAAACTAGACCTGGCTAGCCCTCCTACAATGTTAAAACAAGTCGTGACCCTACTATCATGGTTGTGACCACACCCTATGGAACAAGGGAACCCCGACCGTGATGCGCTACCTGATTCAACGGTATGCGAAGGGTGCATGCAACCTGGGCTCATAGGAAAGAGGAAGGCTTGCACGAAGGGTGCGACCACCTAACTATCTATAGGAGGCCCAGTCTCAGCGCTCCACGTAGTTGAAAGAGGGCATGGGACTATAAAGCAGTCTGCAGGAAGGTTGCACAATTCAGACATGGCACTCTGGGCCAACAAGAAGCATAGAACATGTCTGCATAATAGGGACTGTGCTGCTGCATGAGAAGCAGGGAAGGTGACTGTTGCAGCTACTGTTCATGACATGATGTCCCATTTAAGACACCAAGGAGTGGGTGGTGGGCCATTGAGATGCAGGATTGAATTGATTTGCCACCAAAATCACATTAATAATCCACGAACGAGGGGAACGACTGAAGTTGAAGTCGAAAGGGTATACAAATCACTGGTGGCTGATTATCACACACCGTTTGGCCCCTTGCATAGTAGATTGTTCAGGGTTCAAAAAGAGCAACATAGGATGGATGAAGCACTCTTGAGAGGTAGTTCATTGTTTAAGGACCTGCCGAAGGTAATACAGGTGTCCATACTTAAGTCGCTATCTACACCCATGGATGATACAACTAAAATCCGTAAATCACCTAGGACGTCATGGACCAAGAAGAACCCCACGTAGTAGGACCAGTTCGGATGTCTCCACGAAATCCGTGACTCAGCAAATTTTCGATGGAGGAAGAAGGAAAAGCCGTTACAATTGAGAGCGATGAAGAGGTCGAGGATCCTCCGACCTATATCGAAGAAATAGAACTAGGCGAAGAAATGGAAGAAGACCTCCAACCAGTAAGACACCCCAAGTATGTGCCTCCCAAGAAAGGGAAGGCCAAGGTACCTAATGATCTAGATGCTGTTGACAACATACTCATCACCCAGTCTCTCCCACAAGGGGTTCCGCTCGAAGGCACGACAACTAGCTGCATCTTGACTATGAAACTTGAAAACTGGGACCTTGCAAATATAAAGAAGTTTCCCCATTTGGCGACTCACGAACTGATGGAGCAAAGCGCAGAAGGGATGATTACGACACTTTAGCCAAAGGAATGGCTGCAAAAGGTGGAGGAAGTTGGGTTACTCTGTCTCCTATCCATTCCCTACTTTCACCGGCCCCACATTACAATATTGGTCATCTGACAACTGCTCTGTCTGGTACACGATGAATACTTATGGATAGATGAACCCATCCCCATCATGGAGGAACTCATTCATAGGATCTTGCGGCTTCCCTGTGAAGGAAGAGATCCCATGGAAATATTTGATAAGAGTGGCAATGCAACAATGACAGAAACCTTGAAAAAGAAATACAAACTGGAGAAAGGGTAGTGAGGGTATGCTATTGACAGTGTTCCAAACAAAGAAGTCTATGTTGCTACCCAGTTGCTGGCAGGGAAAGTGATGTGGAAATGTTATGGCAATGAGGTCCCAACAATAGTCATCGCACTAGCTGAGCAATGTGCAGAAGGGGTACAGTTCAATTGGGCATAGTTCCTTTGTGACGAATTCCTGACCAACTGTAGGGAGACCCAAGAGGAAGGTAAGACCTTCCAATATGCATGGTTGCTGTTATCTATCATGTTTGTTACAAGTGAATTACCCGAAGATAGTCAATTTCCATCCCTAGACCAGGAGTGGCCAAAAGCCACCAAATATGCGTTGCTCTGGGCGACAAAGGACGCTGCAAGAATTTGGGACATCAATATTTTCTGGATACTAATGGAATCAAATGTCCAACAGTGGATTAACCAGCAACCTCGTCTGTCTAGTGAGATATATGACAGTGTGAGGAATGTAGCATATTTTAAGGCCGACATTCACCATGTCTACATCCAGGCATGCAAGGACCCAGACCGGACATGGTCGACACTTCCCTTCATTGCCATTGACGAGGCTATCTTTGTGATATTGGATACCTGGCCATTGAAGTGGCATGGACCAGATGCAATGGGGCATGATGAGACCACTATGAAAAAATAGAAGGATGAAGCTAAGCGCGTAGCATAGCAAAAGAAGAACAAACAGCACGCTGTGGAAGTACAGACAACCTAGGAGGCAGGACAAGCTTGTATAGGTAAGGAGATAGCAGGAGGGGCTACGACGACAAAGGACGAAAGCGGTCCATAGGTGACCATAGAGCCGTCCATAGGGACAAAAGGAATGGCACCTCCCACCACGGGTTTTCCCTTAAAACGACCATGATCGACAGAATGGATGAAGCCGTGGAAGAAGGCCAAGGCATCTAAATGGGATGGGTAACTTATCACATTGACTAAGGGTGACCTAGGGGAAATAGGGGATACAGTTTGCGAAGTTACCCATGAGGCAATCAACGATGCCATGTTAGAGCAACAGACTATGTTGGGGGCACTCCACGCATAGCTGTAGGAACTTGGGGCATGGGCCTCACATCCGGGAACCATTGCTACTTGTGGAACTCTTGGTATGTCAGCCACTGATCAGCTGCTTCAAGCCAAAATGGCGAACACTCCTAGCAGGAGCATTGACATCAGAAAATGCGGCGGACAGAGTTGTTATGGGCCGGCTTACGGGGCTTGGATTAAATTTGGCCGCCCTCCTGTGCAAAGGCTTGTACCAGCTCTAGGAAAGCACAATGATGGAGCTTCGTGCTCGAGAAGGATGTGCAGTATAGGAACACAGTGAGCAGAAAATTAATATAGAACAATTGAGCCTCCAACGAGATGAAGCGGTTGCACAGAATCAGCAGTTGGAGCAAACTGGGAAGGAAGCATGTTCTCGTGCCCCTGAGCTAGAGATTGCAGATGAGTTACCTGTCAGCATACACATCCACAAGTTGGCTAGTGGGTTCCGCAAAGCAAAGGAATAAGTCACGAGGGTCGAGTTGGTCCTCAACTTACATATCGCAGAACTGAAACTGAACGCACAACCTTCTACACCACTGGAGGTTACCGAGCAGTGGAGAGGCCTCATTCAATCTAGGGGAGAAGAAATAACACCTGCCATGCAAGAGGGCACCGACTTGTTGGATTAGTCACTTATTACACTCACTTCACTACAAGAAGATCCAACCTTACAACAGTTGGAAACAGAGGCTAGGAAGCTACAAGAAGCCTATGATAATGTTAGAGGGACTGCACAGATGGTTGCTATTACGTAGTGCTTGGCCAAGATGAGGGAGGCCTAGGCTCTGAAGATAAAAGATGACACTACCTAGCAGAAGGAAGTAGTGATTAAAGAACATCTCCAACCATGGCTTGATGAGGCATTCACGGTTTCCACCACCATCGAGCGAAAGGTGGCACACATGTAGGTAGCATATGCACCTGGTGAAGCAACTGAAATAGATATTGATGCATTGGTGGCCCATGTAGAACAGGTACAACAGATGGCAGATGATTTTGTTGCAAGTGTAAGTGAAGCGCAAAAGTTTCTAAATGACCTCTATGTGAAGATTGCTGCACCAGCCGAGTGACTCGGGACGAGTCATGATGATTGTGTTGGGGGCTTGTTAGGTAGCAGAGGCCCAGCATAACAGTTTTGGGGCTTAAAGCCCACAATTGTGGGTAAAATTACTGTGAAGGCTTCGCGAGGTGTGTGGAATGTGAATTATAAGGAGTCAAGTCAAAGGGTTGTCCGCCCAAAAATAATGTAAGAAAATAGAAAGTGAGTCGGCCTGCCATGGTCCGCAGACCATGGAAATGTATAAATAGAGTGAGGCTCTATGGTTGGAAGTCAGTTTTTGGGTATTGATTTTCATCTTGAATGTAATGGGTTTATGAAAGAAATATTCTATCTGCGTCTGTAAGTTCGAGGCAAGGGTGTTCGTAGTTAGGTAGAGGCTCTATCGCTGTGTGTGCAGAGGCTTGGTACGAGTCTGCAGCTGTGTGCGAAGACCCCTGTAGCTGAGTGCGCAGGGTGGATCTGGTTGACTTGAGTAAAGATATTAATAAAGATAAGTTGATTCTAAAATATTGTGTTGCCTCTAAAATATCATGTATATACTTGCATATCTAAATGTTTATGTTGTTTATGATTCTATGTGTGTGCGCGCACTGGGTTTGATTATTAAATGTTTGATCAAAGACCTTAAGAGTTAGATCTATAATAAACTCATTAATAATAAGAATCTAGTAGCGCCCTATTGCGGATCTACGCGAAGCAGGCAGATTGGCGCGAAGGCATAGATCGATGCGCGACCTTATCCAGACCTCAACAAGACATCCTTAGGGTGTGGAAATCTAGTTCTAGCACCCTCCCTTACTACCTCGGGTGAGACTTCAGTCCATGCTCTATGGACTGTTGCTGAAAGGGACAGTAACTGTGGAATTTGTTTGGCAAATAACTCTTTCGAACCTGGGTCAGGCCCCATCGAGCCAACACCTCCCAGAATTGACGACTCATAACCTTCAGACAACAAATTGCCTAGACAAGTCTCAGAATGTAAAGTGTTCTTTTATGGTCCAACATGCAAGATTTATAGGGATATTTGAATTCAAATCCGACCGTTCCCCCCAAATTATAATAATAAATTCCTCTTTGGCGGAAGATCCTCAAAGAGTTTTTCCATAAATAGTGCCTACCCACTCCTCTTAACTAATTGTTTGCCATCAAATCATGAATAGTAACCTTAACAACTACTTTTGGACCCATGTGTGTGGCACCATCGTCCATGGCACATCTCATCTAGTGCAGCTTCGCCTGGCTCACCCCTGTCATCCTTTCCGTAGCCTTTCTACCACGTTCTTCACCTCATCAGGCAACATAGTTTATAGTACTGCAACCCCTTACAACTACCTATATTACTAAGATTGTCCTGGTGCCATATAGTCATTGTGCAGAGGAAGGATCCCATGTATATAGCTTCAGCCTACTTCCATTCACTTTTCCACGAAATGGTTCCCCACTCAGCTTCGCGAGATGAACTATGCCACCATCCATGATCTCCTTAATAACATACGGCCACAACCAATGCATTTAAAATTTTTCTGGAAACTTCATGAACTTGCTATCATATAACAACACCAAATCATCCACCTTGAGCATGCGCAGCTTAATATGTCGATCATGCCATGCTTTCTCACATTTCGTTTGCACTTGTTGATGAAATCCTGCAAGGAAGTGGTCTTCTTCTAACTCCATGATTTGTGCGAGCCATTCTTCCAAGGTCTCACAGTCCACCATCTTGGTCAATGCTACAATTCGTAAACTAGGCATAATATACTCCATCAACATGACTGTTTTAATTCCATAGACCAACTTGAATGGAGTTTTTCTTGTTAACTTCTTATGGGTCGTCCTGTAAGCCCATAATACAGCAGGTATGCACATGCCCTAGTCATTCCTCTGTGCATTGTAGACCTCTGTCAATGCATACTCCAAAATCTTATTAAAAGCTTCTATAATTTTGTTCACCTATGGGTGATAGGGAATGCTCTTCTGATGATATACCTGAAATTATTCCAACATCGCATTGATCATGTCATTCAAGAAATGCGTACCCCTATCACTCATTAATATCTTTGGGCATCCAAACCTTGTTAAGACATACTCAAACAAAAACTTCATAGCAATGGCTGCTGTACAATCCTTCACTAGTTGCACTTCCACCAATCTGGTTAAATACTTTTTTATAGTAATGATATACCACATGTGCATCTTCTTTCCTTGTGGTTGTATGGGACCTATAAAATCAGTGACCCCTTCCTCAAATACTTGCAATGAAACTTGGGGATTTGAAGGAAATTAATCCCTTTGCGAAGGCCACCCTATCCTTTGGAAAGCATCACACACCTTACAGTATGCCTTAGAATCCTTGTGTAGCATTGGCCACCATAACCTAGCACGCAAAATATTTTGCGTGGTCATTTTCCCTGCATAGTAACCTCCTACCACTCCCCCATGGGCTTCAACTAGGATACTAGTGCGTTCAAACTCCAGAACATACCTTCGCAATATCTCATCTGCCCCCATCTTATGCAAATGACCCACAATTACAGAAAATTTTGCAGTGCAAACTACTAACTCCTCCTTTTGTTGAGTGGTATAACCTTCAGGGGTTGTTCCCATTGTTAAGAAATGAATAATATTGGCAAAATGATCATCCACGATGCACACCACAAAGAGTTGTGCATTCGATAGTCCTTCCTCCAAACTACTTGGTTCCTCTCCTATTTCAATCCTTGATAGATGGTCTAGACCTGTATTTAGCCTTCCAAGCTTCACAATCACCTCGAAGTCATACTCCTGGAACAATGGAAACCATCACCATATCTTCCCCCCCAACACAGGCTTATTGACTAGGTAATTTAGCACGAAGTGATTTGTATACATCTTGAAGTGTTCACCCAACAAATAATGTTTGAATTTTTGCAGCGTGTAGACCATCGCCAACCCTTGATGCTCTCTGGTGGAGTAATTCTTCTCATATTTGAATAAATTTATGCTTGTGAAAGCTATCAAATGGTCAATATCTCGCTCTCCTGCCTATGTTAATACTGCTCCTATGCAATGTAGGAAGCATCAACATGCACATGAAACTCCTTTTTCCAGTCCAGAAACACCAAGATAGGAGCTATCACCATTTTATCCTTCAAGACATCGAAGCTACGTTGATAGTCTTCATCCCAGCAAAAGATCGCATCTTTCTTTAACAATTTGTCCATTGATGCAGTTACTTGGGCATACACCTTCGTAAACTTCCTGTAGTACCCAGTGTGTCCCAATGTCACATGCAACTACTTGGCGTTATTATGGGGTTCCAAATTCACAATAATGACGATCTTCACGGGGTCCACCACCAATCCCTTATTACATACAACGTGGCCAAGAAAAATCCCAAAAGGCACACAAAATATACATTTCTTTAAGTTTAGCATGATATGATACCTTCGGCATGTTTCCAGCATGAGGCGTAGACTCGCAACATGTTGCTTCACCAACCCGAACACGGTCCAGTCATTGAAATATAATTCCAAGAGCTTGTGAATAAATTCCTTGAATGCCATGATCACTACATGGGAAAATATTACAGGCGGGTTCTTCAATCCAAATGGCATAACTGTATATTGGAATCATCCCCACTCTATCGTGAAGTTTGTTTTTCTTCGATCTTCCGGTGTGATCTTTATTTGAAGATAACCCAAAAAACAGTTAGCGAATGAATATGCCTCCTATCTTCAAACATTTTCTAATACTTCGTCAGTAAACGGTGTCGAAAACGGATCATGTACACAAGCGTCATTTAGATTTCGCAGATCTACGCATATGCAGATTTCACCCTACTGGTTCTTTTCTCGGACTACCATTAGGCTTACCCAATCTAATTCTTCTACAGGCTCAATAATACTAGCTTCCAGCATTTTATCCAGTTCCAGGCACACCTTCTCCTTATACTTTTGATTCAATTAGTAAGGCGCTGCTTAATAGGCTTCACATCCGGTTTCAA
Source organism: Pinus taeda (assembly GCA_000404065.3). Lineage (NCBI taxonomy): Eukaryota > Viridiplantae > Streptophyta > Pinopsida > Pinales > Pinaceae > Pinus > Pinus taeda. The sequence goes on along the minus strand of APFE031538655.1, from coordinate 35,067 downwards.
TGTGATCTTCATAACACCTAAATCTCCGATAATCCATTTCAAATATAAAAACATTGTGGGGAATAAATCCTGGTATTTTCATAGCAGTTTGGCCACCTCACTGACTATATCATCATCCCAATAGTCTCCTATCTTTGCGAACATAGGTTCTTCTTCAGATTCGATGTTTACCTATCGATTTTTCAAAGGTTCTAATATGTTCGGGTTCACCATCTTCAGTCCTTTGACTTCACGCTGTCCTTCAATTTCAGGAATGGTAATATTCCGTGATCATCCTCTTCTTTAGAAATCACATTATAGCATTCTTGTGTGTGGCGCAGCTGTGTATTCCAATCTAGCTGAGTCCATTCATTTGGTTCCTTCGGCATTCTAAATATAGCTGCTTTTATTTCTTGCAGTGCTTTATCAGTACTCTCAAAGCCATCCTCAAAGCTGAAGGTTAATAGGAAACTTTCTCTTAAAATGTCACATTCAACACTAGCATGGTGAAGCTCTATTTCCAAATACCATTTCATTGGGATCATATCTAATGTATGATAGAATATATGCACTCATTCTGGTTGTGGTTTTGTTCCCTAGGCTTTAGTCCATCATGCTAAATGATCGCATAGATCATCCTTCCCACTATATTTTTCTGTCATTCTAGTATTAGCATAGCCAAACCTTAACTTCATTATTCTTTGGTATTCTCTCCATCCAACAAAGCTCTCCTTGTGCATACCCCAGCAATGGACAAGGTGTAGCATGCAACGCTAATTCCAGTGCCTGGAACCAATGCTCTTCTGGTACTTCTCTCTCAAATACATCTAAAACTGATTCCACAATAGTCAAACCATCATAGTGCAGAATATTTATTACCTCAGTTGAAACACACCTCAGCGACTTGGTCAACATGTTGCATCGGAGCGTAGATACTTCATGCAACCTATTCTGCCAATTCTCAAGATCTTCATCTAAATCTAAGGTGCATGAGCTATCCCTATCACATGCAATTCGTCCATCAGCTGAAGGATTGATCCAATCCTCATTGCACACTGTTATCTTGTATATCTAATAAATATCATCATCGCTTTCTACATAGTCATGCACAGGTTCAGTATAACGTGCTCCTTCTGCATGGTCTAGTGGCACTACAACCCTGAGCAAATTCTTTCCAAATGACATCTTCTGCTTCTTCAAATTGATTACCTTGTTCATATCAATAGTCCAGCTAATCCCTAACAACGTGGGGTGTGGCTTACTATCATCCACTATGTCAATAACCTCAAAGTTATCCAGTGCGCTCACACCCTCAATGTCCACCATTACACCATATAAGTGCCCCATTGGAAGAATTTTCTGCTGATTTTCCATGCGCAACTGAATAGGGGAATACTGTAGCGCAGGTCTCCCCATCCTTTCCCATGTTTTCTTAGGTAAGACATTTGCTTCAGACCCTAAGTCCAATATTACTTGGTCTATTTCGTATTCACCTATCTACGCGGTTAGCCTCATCTCGTGCCCTGTTCATGCCTTATGTTTACCAATCTTCCTTATTGTGCATTGTGCAGTAGGAGTCTTTCCCTTATTGGCGCATTTGTCTATTAGGTGTTGCAATCCTTCAATGACTTTCTGATCACGCAACAACTTCATACAAGTCTTCTGAAAGGTAGCTAGTATTGAAGGATCTACTTCTTGTGACACATTAGTCTCTAGCATTTTCTCTTGACTTCCTGAGGTGGAGGCCTGAACGAAGTTCTTCTTTTCTTCCAATAAAGTTTCTTCAGCACAATTCAGATCAAAGGTGACTTCTTTCTCAATAGCCTTGCGTACCCATCCATCTTCCTTAGCCTACCTACCTTTATCTATGCCAGTCATTATACCACTTCTCAACACAATATTGATGTTCTGATCCTCTTTGCAGGGCTCATCCGTCATCATTTGAATGTTCTGCATAGGCTGTTGGGGTTGCGCCGTCTTCTCTTGCATATTTTCCATAAGGACCGGACATTCTTCTATGACATGGTCGAACTATCGACAATACTAACATGATGGGTGCCTGGGGTTTGTACAATCTCACATGAAGTGGCCTTCTTCGCCATAGTTATAGCGGATGACCTACTCATGCCCTCAACTTGGTCCAGTGCCTCCATGCATTTCTCCTGCACCCTGATTCTGAGGCTGTTTCTCCGCCTGCATCCTGTAGGTAGGGGTCCTATCCATCATCAACTCATAACTTCTACAATTGCGTTCATCGCGCCCTACTAACTTACAAAAATTACAAAATAACTACTGAGGGGTCTGTATAAAATTTTGTAATAGATGGCAGTTATCAGTAGCATGTTGTCCTGTAACCTGAAAAATAGTGCACCACAGCATAGCTCTCACACTGTTGGGCATGGAATCCCCCCGAGGCATGTTTTGGGGCTCAAAGCCCATGTTTTGACCAAATAATGTTGTAAAGCCCCATGAATTGCAGTCACAAAAGTATGGTAGAGTCATACGGTTGTATGCCCTAGTTTGTAATGTAATTTTGGGCTACCCATGGTCCACAGACCATGGGATTATATAAATAGCTCGAGGATCTAAGTATAAAAGAGAGTGAGTTGGAGAGAAGTATGAGGTAGAGAAGTAGAAGCATAGAGCAAGAGTCTAAGTGTATCTTGGGTCGTAGAGTAGGAGAAGGCTTTGCAGTTGAGTGCACAGAGGCCTAGCTGTCTACAACTGAGTGCGTGGACACCTACAGCTAAGTGCACAGGGCGAAGTCGAGTATGTAATGAAAGAAGAGAATAATAAACAAAAGTTTTATCCAATTTTTTGTATCTATTCTTGAGTTATTACATGTTTGATATCAATTGCAAATATACTATTTATTTACTGTGCACACTTGTATGAATGATTTATGTTGCTAAGTATATTTTACACATGCAAATAAACTAAGTTAATCAACTAAAAGTGGAATACTAGTAAGGAATTGAGTAATAATAGCGTTCAACCCCCGAGTAGGGTCGCACGAAGGCAACATCTCAAGCTGCGAGTTACAGGTAAGTGCGCGTAGCAACGTGTGTGCAGGGTCAAACCACTGACCACTTGAAACCATCAGACATCTCCAGGGTGCTGAAACCTGGTTCTAGCACCCTCCCATACTACTTCAGGTGAGACCTCAGTCCGGGATCTACAGACTGTTGCCAGAAGGGCCAGTAGTACCGGGATTTGTTTTGCTAAATCAACTCTAAAACTGGGTCAGGCCCAAATAAGCCAAAAAATGGTTCCATTGTTGTGACTTGGATCTACATAAGAGATGTCTAATGTTGTGTCACTAGAATCCAACAAAGAAAGAGATTGAAGGGTGGTTGGATAGAAATATTCACAAGTTCGCAGTGCAGGAAAATAGGAATCCATGAGTATCGAAGGAACAACGGTTAGAGCACTAGTTATATAAGGAAATCCATGAAATTTTCTTTGCATCCTTCCCCTCTGAGTTGTATGAGTGGATCGTGAAGCTAACAAACAGTCAGAGAAGGTGTAGGCTCGACAAACCTATTGTGTGTTCTCCAGAGTTGGTACGTAGACTAGAAGCATCAGAAAATAAGGTCACGCATGTTGTGGACCATTGGCTCAATCGAATTATAGGAGGGTTTATCACCGAATTTGCGGTAGACATGATAGTCAGCTACAACAAAGTGGAATGACGCTTCCTCAAAGGACTGCAAGGTAAGTACATTAAATCTTTGAACACTTGGATTAAAATGCTACTGTGTGAAAAGCGAGTGATGCGAATAAATTGATATTTTGGGCCACACGAAGTGGGAGGATCTACAAAAATGGAAATATTGAATAATTAGAGACTAGTCCCTCGATTTCACTTCCGCGGGAGAGCAAGGAGGAGCTTGCGAAAGTTTCACCTTGAAGTGCGATCAGTTTGATAAGACAACAAATTCCACGCATACCACCTCCACCTACACCACCACCAGTTTCACCATCTTCACCCCCATCTTCGCCCACACCACCTCTACCATCACCATAGTTTAATATGGAAAGCACAATAAAGTTGTCGGTGTTCAAAGGGGTAGGGAACGAAGATCCAGACCAATTCTGGTTCATGATAAAGGCCGTATGGGAAGCACAAGGAATCACAGATGACAACATAAAGAAGGAAATGCTAGTAAGTGCATAGCAAGATCGTGCACTAACATGGTACGTTAACCATTCTAATGACCATCAAAACACGAGGATCATGGATATCTAGGCTACGTTGAACAAGGAATTTAGCAAGACAAAATCAGAGACATAGTTGATTATCAAGTTTAAGGAAATCATGATGTTTCCAGGTGAGACCCCCTGGGAGTTGGATCAAAGACTGAAGAGTATGATTCACGAAGCCAACATAACCTTGATGGATGGACAACACCATGCATGGTTTGTAGCGTCACTAACGCCCCATCTAAGGACCGCGCTGTCACAGCGGAAGCTATCTACTCAAGCCGAAGCCTTGGAGATTGCAATGAGACTGCACGAGACCCCAATACAGGATCCTAGCCTGAGAGTGCAACAGATCCACACGTAATTGAAAAATATGTGTCTTGAAATGTAGAGCTTGAAACAAGACAAGACAGCTCGCCCAGAAGCGCACGAGGAAGTATGGCGCATAAAATACAAAGGCCAGGGACATGACAAGGACCATTGTACAATCTTCATGAACTACCTGGTGGGAGGAGGACCAATGCCACTGAGACCAGAGGCACAAGTGGGGCCAAGTGCAACGCTTGCATTATGGTGTACAATTTGTCAGATAGGAGGGAAGCATGTTATAGATAATTTCCACCTATTACAGAAGTATACGCAGACCTCCCAACAATTGTTTTGTAATTTCTGCAGGTCAGTAGGCCATGGTGAATGCACTTGTAGAAGTTATGAACTAATGATGGATCAGACTCCTGCCTATAGGGTTCAAATCGAAATGCGAGTCCTCAATCAAAATGTAGCGATGACGCGCACTGGATTTCAGGGGCGTAGACAAGTTCGAGGTGGAATGGGACCAGGAAGGGGTCGTAGACAGCTGATTTGTTCTAATTGCGGAGGGCCAGGGCATTATGCCCTCGATTGTACAAATCTGATGAGAGCATCATGTTTATATTGTACCTAGTTTGAACATGAGATAGAGGACTGCCCCACACTGATAACAAGGTTGCACGATAAAGGAATACTCCAGCCTCCCCCGACTTAGAACCTGCAAATGATGAGGTTTGAGCTATGTGAGGAGGACCTGAATGTAAACATCGTGCTCCGAAGAGATATCATGATGGGAGATGACAAGGGTAAGTAGCCAGAATAAAGTGCCTAGGTTTGCAAGGCTCCAACAAAGGAACCAGAGTTCAATTTGGAGCATGCAAAGGAGACATTCATGGAAGCTAAGAAGAGCTTCACGTAGGCCTCCACTTCAGGTGGTAAGGACAAACTAGAACTGGTGATGGACCCATCAATGCTTACTACCTTTCTAGAGACATGCATGAAGTTGCTGCGTGATAGCAAGGCTATGAAGGGACTACAGGAGCTCATCACTAGATGCGCTAGATCAGGGGAACTGCAAGTAGTCTAGAAGCTTGGGAAGCACACAATGCAAATAGGAAGGGAGATGAGATTGACTACGCAAATCAGGGAATATGAAATGGATCAAGTAATTTTGGATCTAGGATTGGATGTGAATGTTCTGCCAAACAAGACATCGGATCGCATTGGCAATCCCACATTGCAATGGTCTCCTATTCAATTGCGAATGGTGAACCAACAGAAGATCCTACCAATGGGAAGATTGCAGGGAATAATGGTAGATATCAAGGGTGCTAGCATGCTTGCAAATTTCGAAGTGATAGAGATTGTCGATGACAGCAATCCCTATCCTGCACTACTGGTAATAGATTGGGCCACTAATATGAACGGAGTGATAAATCAAAATAAGCGCAAGATGATTTTTGAAAACAAAGTCGCTGCACGTAGTGGTACCTTTAGACCCTGCGGAAGGATCGCACTACACAAAGCCAGTGCACAATGATGAGAGCGATGATGATCTATACTGTATTTACAAGATAACCGCATGAGAGCAGGATTGGGTGAATCCAACAGTAGATCATAGGATTTCATGGGAGTGCAAAATCTCCTGCACCTCAGATTCAGAAGAGGAGATAGAAAGATGGCAGAATCAGTTACACGAGGTAACCACGCTCAATTGCAACATGATGATGAGGTCACTGCTTTTTGTAGCAATAGAGGCAAGAGATTTGCCTATGTATGATGGATTGACTAAGGTAGATGATTTCCTAAACAAGTTTGAAAAGGAAGTAGCAGAACAGTAGCGTTTCGATGCACTAAAATGGGCACTACGCCTACGTCGACAAGGTGGTGGGGTGCGCACCAGCTGAATTTTGAGGACTGGCAGGAGTGTAGAAGGATGATGCTCATATGGTTTGGAAAGCCTCAAATGTGGAGGAAAGCTAGATATGATGGACGATAGAGCCTACACACCCACCTCTCTAGATGGGTACGACTATATGGTACGCAACTTGTATGAACACACACCGTCCTCACGATAGGAAACATGAGCGACAAACCAAAGTGGGCACGACAAGGGAACGAATCATGAGGTATGATAATACCAAGAGCACTGAATATTATACACGAAGAATCCTTTGACAAGATGTGCGAAGTGCTAAACATGATCCACCATGTGAGATGCACTGACTGGGACCTACGCATACCAGCGGTTCTATGGGATTATAGGACCATGTGCAAAACTGTGACTACACGAGCACTTTCGAAGCTGAAGTATGAAGTAGGGGATATAATCCATATGGAGCATTTGAAGCCTAGTCCGTGCATAGCAGCACCCATAGATATGACATTCCATGAAGACCGGAACAAAGGAATTACACAGTCGTGAGAAACAGAACACATAAGACTTGAGGAAAAAATCTGACAGGGAAACCTTAGACTTCGAGAACTTGAAAAAGACTAGGTACGACTAAGGGAGAAAAGTGCTATGATGGAAGTGGAGGTTAAGAATCTAGAAAATGAATTAAAGGAAGCATTTCTCGTTGAAAAACTAAAGGTGGTAAGGCAAGGTGCATACGATCATACTGAAAAGTGGGAGAACTATCGCCATGAACTGGTTAGTCTGCTACCTTGGCTTAGACCACATATTGCCAAACGTCATGACCAGGCTAGCGCGTTGCAAATAGTAGAGTGCACGATGCTGACCACAACAATGGAAGGAGGGGATTCCCCGCAAACCATGGTGGAGGATGGGATGGAGCCCCACATGGGTGGTGCAACCACCTGACTAGTCGCAGGAAGAACAGTCTTAACAATCCAGGCAGTTGAAAGGGAGCGCGGGACTATAAACTATTCTGCCCAGGAGCCGCGTGATATTGGCAAAGTGCGTAGATGCAGAGCATCATAAGCTCCGTGACTGTGCATGAGGGGTATGCACAACCATGTGGGTTAGCCGGAAAGTGACCATTGAAGTCACTATTCATGATGGGATACTCGACTTGATGCCAAATGGAGCAGGCAGTGGGCATTTAAGACGTGATTTATGTGCAAGATTTGGGAAAATATGCTACCTAGAAAGCATTAATGGCCAAAAATTGGGGGCAACAGTCGAATTCAAATTCAAAAGATGCTATAAAACACAGAGGGCTAGCCAGCAAACAACACTTGGTCATTTGAGAATTGCACACTTGAGCAGAGTATTAAGTAGTGAGAGCCCAACGATAGTTGAGCCTTGAATTCGCAACTGATAGACTACAACCTAGATATGATGACAACCACTAAGGATGGTTTGGGAATTGAAGAGGTAACCGCTAGCGAGGCCGCACAGACCCCAATGGTGGAGGATGTTCCAGAAGGCACTGAGGTTGTGGCAGAAATACCCAAATCATAGCGAACGCCAAGGCCAAAGAAAGATAAACAAGCAATGGCCCCCGTATGCGTGTGCCGAGAAACCCACTACATAGCAAGCTATCAATGGCCAATAAAGTAAAAGCTGTCATGGTCGACACAGATGAGGAAGAAGAATATTTACAGGCCCTTATCATCACAACGGAAGAAGACAAAGATATGGAGGAGAATATTCAACCTATACACTCTACAACAAAACTGCCTGCGTATGTCCCTCCGCAGAAAAGGAAAACCAAAGTGCCGAAGGAGTTGGATGAAACCAAGAGTTCACTCCAGGCCTCGCTCCTCCCAGATGGCAATGTGTTTGAAGGCATGCACCTAGGCCATGTGCCAACCATGAAGTTTGAAGATTGGGGCCTCGCTAACCGTGAGAAGTTCCTGCACCTAGAGACCAGGAACCTAATGAAGCAGAACATTGAGGGGGTGGTGATAGCGTTAGAGCCGCAGAAGTGGCTGCGCAATGTGGAGAAGGTCGGGCTACTAACTTTATTATGGATACCACATTTCTACTGCATGGCAATCACAATTTTCGTCATTAGGAAGCTACTCTACCTGGTGCATGATGGGTATGTGTGGCTAGAGGAGCCTATCCCCATCACGGCAGAACTCATTCACCACATTTCTCGGCTCCCCTACAAAGGAAAGGACCCCACAACCATCACCGAGGAAAGGGTAGTGATTTGGCCCTTGCAGAAGCCATGAAGACAAAATACAAGCTAGAGAAGAAGAAAAGGGGTTATGCCATCTCCAACATTAAGGACAAAGGGGTACGCATTGTAGGTTTTAACCCCGTACAGAAACTACCTGCATACGAATTCTAAAACACATAAAATAAACAATGCGAAAGCATAACACATAAACACATATACACAGACATTTTCCCCTGGATCCCAAAACTGGGACTACCAGCTTGATTTTCCATTATGTTCCTTTCAATGTTATAATACATATTTATACATGTTGAAGCATCCGATACCATGGACTGAAAACCATCACGTCCAAAACCATGGACCAAAAACCATCACATCCAAAAACATGTGCAAAAATCATGCATAAAACCATAGGTGGGTCCGCCCAACCTAACATAGGGTCCAAAACCAAAATTTTCCAGGATGCTGCTCTAGACCCCATAAAGTGGGGTTGCGGGTGCTCCTCAAACCCCCTGTGACCTCCCCCCCCCCCCTACCCATCGGTGCAATGAAGGGGGCTCCACCCCCCTCTAACCCCTCGTTAACTACGTGGCTAGTTGTGGAAAAATATAAACACAAACCCAACATTCTCCCACTTGTTTTTTTTCTTTCCACAAGGTGCACAAGAGAGCTTAGTCATTTTTCTAGCCTTTGAAATTCCCATTGTTTCTCTACATCAAAGAACTTCTCAGAGTTCACTGATTTGTCAATGGCATCTGCAATATTCTTCAAGTGTCCACCTTTACCAGCAAAAACCTTTTTGTCTTCTATCATATCCTCACAAAGTGATACCGAACATCAATGTGCTTTGTCTTGAATGATATGAGGTTCTTTGCCAAGAAAATTGCACTTGGCTATCACCAGCTTATCCTTATAGCTTCCTGTACTAACCCATACTTGAACACAATCTCTGCAACCAAACTACTTCCTTGCTTGCATGAGTGGCTGCCATGTATTCTACCTCTATAGTTGATAGTGCCACTACAGATTGTTTCTTACTCATTCAACTGACTGCACCTTCAAATAGGTTAAACACATACCCATTTGTAGATCTTCTCTAATCCAGATCTCCAGCCCAGTCTACATCAACAAACCCATGAATATCCAACACTCTGTCCAATCCTGGTCTTCCTTGGTAGCACAAACCATAATCATTAGTGCCACGCAAATACCAGAAAACCCGCTTTCCTACTGTCCAATGCTCCTTTCCTAGTTTTGACATAAAACTGCTCAATACTCCCACTGCATGTGCAATGTCTGGTCTAGTACAGAACATTGCATACATCAGGTTATCGACTACACTTGCATATGGAACATGGGACATGTCCTCTTCCTCTTCTTGTGTCTTGGGACACTATTCATCAAATAACCTCACACCTACAGGAATAGGAACCTTCACCGGTTTACTATCCTGCATATTAAACCCCTGCAATATTGTCTCGACATACTTCCTTTGGTTTTAGCAGAGCTTCTTCTTTGCTCGTTCCCTTTTAATTTCCATGCCCAAAATATATTTTGCAGCGCCAAGATCTTTCATGTCGAATTTGGAGGACAATTGGGTCTTGAAATCCTGGATAATTTCTTCGTCATTTCCAACTAGCAACATATCATCCACATATAGGACTAGAGAAATAACACGGTCACCAATTAATTTAATATACACACAGTGATCTACTTTGCTTCTTGTGAAGCCAAGTCCCGGTATAAATGTATCAAATTTCTGATACCACATCCTTGGTGGTTGTTTTAACCCATACAGAGACTTCTTTAACTTGCATACTAGTTCTTTCTTACCCTTCACCACAAATCCTTCAGGTTGCTTCATGTATATTTCCTCTTCTAGATCCCCGTGAAGAAATGTTTTCTTCACATCCATATGTTCTACCTCAAAATCAGAAGCAGCAACAACAGATAAAAGTAATCTAATAGAAGTTACCTTGGCAATAGGAGAAAAAATATCACCAAAATCAATTCCATACAGTTGGGAATAACCTTTTGCTACCAAGCGAGCTTTGTATTTCTCTACCTTTCCTTCTGCATTTTCTTCTTATTGAACACCCATTTGCTACCAATGGGTTTCCTTTCAGCCAACAACTCCACCAGATCCCAAGCCTCATTTTTGTGCAAAGATGCCATTTCATCAACTATGGCCTCTTTCCAAAGTTTGTCATCCTCTAAATCTACTGCTTCCTTCACAGTTCTGGGATCATCGTCAGTAATAGATAAAGAAAAATTTGAACAGAAAGCAGATGCACTATACCTTTCTGGCTGCCTTCTTTCTCGAATTGATCTTCTCACACCCAGAGTTTCTGGCTCTTCATCTTCTGATTCCTCCTCTACTGTAGAGTCTGATTCTTCCTCCTTAAGCTCAAAATCTATCTTCTCAGGTTCCTTTGGTTGGATTTCATGTTTAATAACATCTTTTACCTATCTGAACACAACATCTTGGCTATACACAACCTTCCTTGTTACTGGGTTCTAAAGCTTATAACCCTTTAAGCCATCCTTACACCCAATAAAGATGCACTTTTCAAATTTACTATCCAACTTGGTTCATTTCTCCTTTGGAACATGTACATATGCATCACATCCAAATACCCTAAGATGTGAAAGAGAGAGTTTCTTACTAGTCCATACCTCTTGTGGAGTCTTATCCTTCAACACTGATGAAGGTAACCTGTTGACCAGGTAACATGTAGTATCCACGACCTCTGCCCAGAATTCTTGTCCTAACCCAGAACCACCATTTTGTTGAGGTGTATATGGAGTAGTCTTCTATCGTGATATGCCACACTTCTTACAGAATTCTTCAAATTCCTTGCTGCAAAACTCTACACCATTATCTTTCCTCAGCACCTTTATCTTCTTCTCTATCTGATTTTCCACAAGAGCCTTAAATTCTTTAAACTTGTCAAAGACTTCAGATTTCTTCTTAAGGAAATATATCCATGTATTCCTTGAGAAGTCATCTATAAATTATACATAGTACATAGACTGACTGAGTGATGGAACCTTCACAGGTCCAAACACATCACTGTGCACAAGTTCTAATATATGTTTTGCCCTCTTACTACCATAGGGGAAACTCACCTGATTCTGCTTCCCATATACACAATTTTCACAGAAATCGAAATCTAGAGAGCTATTACTCATACTTTCTACCATACCTTTACCATGAAGTATTTGAAGGCCCTTCTCTCCAATATGTCCAAGCCTTTGATGCAACAGCATGGTCTTCTCTCTAGAGATGACTAGATATTCTGCTCCACTTTCAGGAACCCTAGAACTATTGCACCCATCAACAACCATGCTACTTGCAGCTTGTACAGAGTTCTAATCTGAATTCCTCACATCCAAACTAGTGCTCCTCAAACCATCTTGCAGGTATCCTTCTCGAACACTGTTTTTACACCTACATCATCTAGCTTGCTAACAGAAATCAGATTTTTGGCTAATGCAGGAAAATGCAGAACACCCGGAAGTGTTCTAACCCTTCCAAATTACAACTTCAACTTTACTTTTCCACGACCAATGATTCTAGCCTTCTTTTCATCCCCCAAGAAGTCATCACCACCATCAAATTTCTCATAGTCGCAGAACCACTCTCTATGGGGTGTGAAGTGAAAGGATGCACCTGAGTCAATCAACCATGCCTCATGATCTACATGTGTACTTGAAGAAGCCAAGTACACATCCCCACCTTTATTTGAGGTGGTTTTCGCCTCTACAGAAGGAGCATCATCAAATCCCTTTCCTTTATTAGGGGCTTTAGATTTAAAATCCCTTTTGTAGTGCCCTTCCCTTTCGCATTTCCAGCACACCACCTTTACAAGTTTTGTTGGAGATTTAGATCTCCCACTCGATGACTTATTTTTGTTTTTGTTCTAGGACCGTCCTCCTACAGACAAGGCATCACCATTCTGGCTCTCCATATTTTTCCATCTCATCTCCTCCGTCATCAAGGATGAGGCTATTTCATCAAACTGCAAGGTAGTTGCATTGCTACCTATTGCAATAACCAAACTATCCCATGAATATGGTAGAGAAAAAAACAAACTAATGCACTTATCTTCATCTAAAATTTTAATATCAATAGATGCTAACTGACTTACCACAGTATTAAATGCGTTCAGATGCTTTGTCATCGAGTCTCCATCTTTCATCCTCAAGTATAAAACATTTTCCGCAGGAATAGTTTATTCACCAGAGACTTAGATTGGTACAAAGTCCCTAACTTGTCCCACAAAACCTTCGCCGCAGCTTCCCCTGATACATTCAACAATACTGAATCTAAGACACACATTCATATTGTGCTCTTTGCCTTCTTATCCAACTTCTTCCATTCTTCATCGAACACTCCCATTGGTTTAGTACCTGAATCTACCATGATCCACTGATCTTTATCCACCAACAGATCCTCCATCTTGAGTTTCCACAACTCATAACTTTGACCATTAAATTTCTTGATCTCTATCTTTCCACTACTTGCCATCTTCATTCACCACTAGAATCGATCTCGCAGATCTCCCACTGAATAGGGTCTACCATGGGCCCGAGCGAAACCCCTCAGCAACAAAGGCATCCCCTTGAAGCCAAAACAACTCTGATACCAAATGTAGGTTTTAACCTCGTACAAAAATTACCCACATACGAATTGTAAAACACATAAAATAAAGAATGTGAGAGCATAACACGTAAAACACATATACACAAAGATTTCCCTTGGATCCAAAAATCATGACTACCATCTTGATTTTTCATTATATTCCTTTCAATGTTATAATACATATTTATACATGCCAAAGCATCCAATACCATGGACTGAAAACCATCGCGTCCAAAAACATGTGCGAAAATCATGCAGAAAACCATAGGTGGGTCCGCCCAACCTAACATAGGGTCAAAAACCAAAATTTTTTGGGGCACTGCCCCAGACCCCATAGAATGGGGTTACGGGTGCCCCTCAAACCCCCTGTGACCTCCCCCTCCACTACACAATTGATGCAACGAAGGGGGGGCTCCGCCCCCCTCTAACCCCCTGGCTAACTACGTAGGCTAGTCGTGGAAATAATATAACACAACCCAACACACGTAGCAATGAAAATCCTGGCTGGAAAAGTCATGAGGAAGTGTCATGTCAATGAGGTTTCAGCACTAATGGTTTCACTGGCTGGGCATTTTGCAGAGGGGGTCTAGTTCAACTGGTCCGAATTCCTTTGCGAGGAATTCTTGAAAAACTATCGCGAAGCCAAGGAGTAGGGTAAAACCTTCCACTGCACGTGGTTGTTGTTATCGATTATGCTCACAGCAGGGGAACTACCAAAGGACAGTCAATTCCCCAACATTGATAGAGACTTACCAGAGGCCACGAAGTACACTTCGCTCTGGGCCACAAAGGACGCGAAACGGATTCACGAAACAAAAATTTTCTGGGTGCTCATGGAGATGAGCATCTGGATGTGGATCAATCAGAGGCCATGCCTATCACCTACGGTGTACACAAATCTGAATGTTTTCGTAGAATTCAAAGCCGACACGCATAATGTATACATCAGGGCGCGCAAGGATACAATGAAGCAGTGGACGAAGCTCATGTTTATAGCCACTGACGACACCATCTTCACTGTCTTGGAGACATGGCCTCTGGAATGGCGCACCCCAGTCCTAGCAGAACTTGAGAAGGGGGTAGCGTAGAAGAAGAAGGACGATGCCAAGTTGTGCGTCACACAATTAGCTGAAAAAAGGTGGCAGGAAATAGTAGCAGCTAAGGAAAGGGAAGTGCAGGAAGTGACACAGAAAGTCGTAGAGGAGAGAAAGGCTGGAGAAGCAGTAACAACAGCATAGGTGGCAGAAGAAACAATAGCAAAGGTGGATGAGGACCAAGCAACGTCCTCACAATGGTAGGAGGTAGAGGAAGCAGAAACAACAGAAGGGAGCACGGACCCCGGGACCGCATCCACACAACTGAAGCGCCCACACATGGTAGAGAGAACAGGACCGAGGAAGAAGGTCAAGGCCTCGAAGTTGGCTATTGACCCAATCACCTTAACCGAAGGTGACCTCCATGACATCGGCAAGACAGTTCATGATGTCACCGATGAGGCCCTTCAAGAGTTTATGCAGGAGCACCGGACTGTGTTGGGGGCCCTTAGGGCATAGTTATAGGAGTTACAGGTGTGGTCCCCTCAGGTAGGTACCCTTTCGACCCACCTCGTAGTAGGATCCTCGGCAGCAGAGCAGATGGTGCAGGCATGGATGGAGAACACCATAGTGTTATTGGAATGCACACTAGTAGTAGCAAATGAGACCGGCATATTTGCGGTCAACATGATCAAAGGCCTTGGCCTTAATTTGGTTTCCCTTCTGCGAGAGACACTGTATCAGCTATAGGATGGGATAATGGAAGATATGCACACTAGGGAGAGCTACGCGATCCAAGTTCTCAACAAGCAAAAGATCAACATGGAACAACTCAATCTGCGACATGACGAATTGGTGTTGCAAAACCAACAGTTGGGTTAGGTGGTAGATGACACTTGCTGACGTGTCCCAGAGCTGGCCATCCCAATAGATCTACCAGTAGAGGTACAAATTGACAAGCTGGCAATCAGAGTTCGCAAGGCTAGAGAAGAAATGACCAAGGTTCACCTGGAGTTGAATCTTCAGATCGCCGAGCTATAGTTAAAGCTACAACCTTCCACTCCCCTGGAGGTCTGAGAATAGCGTGTTAGAGCTATTGCAGTAGGATTGGAAGAATTTGGAGGTGCAGTGCAAGACTATACCACTTTGTTGGAGTAAGCACTTGAGGTCCTCACAAATCTGTAGGAGGACCCCAACACCCACCACTTGGAGATAGAGGAGCAATAACTACAACAACAATATGACAGTGTTAGAGGAACTGTGCAGACACTAGTCCTCACTCAATAGCTTGCAAGGATGCAGCAAGCCAAGGCACAAAAGGAATAGGTGGACGTGACACGACATAAGAAGGCAGCTCTCAAAGCATGCATCTAGACGTGGATTAACGAGGCTTTCACTATCACAACAAACATCGAAGGAAAGTTGGCACACATACAGGGGATGCACACGTTAATGTACAGAAGTGCCCCAGACATGGAGGTCTCGGAACACAGGATGCGACAGATTTAGCAAGTAGTGGCTCAGTGCACTGTCGACATCAGCACAATGCGAGGATAGTTGGAGGAACTCTATGCCAAGATCACCATAGCAACTGAGTGACTTGAGGGCGAGTCGCAATGTTTGTGTTGGGGGCCTATTGGGCATGGAATCCCCCTGAGGCATTTTTTGGGGCTCAAAACAAAGCCCATGTTTTGACCGAATAATGCTGTAAAGCCCAGGGAATTGTGGGCGTGAAAGTATGGTAGAGTCATAGGGTTGTCTGCCCTAGTTTGTAATGTAATGTCAGCCTAGCCATGGTCCATGGACCATGGGATTGTATAAATAGAGCGAGGCTCTAAGTATAAAAGAGAGTGAGTTGGAGAGAAGTATGAGGTAGAGAAGTAGAAGCATAGAGCAAGAGTCTAAGTGTATCTTGGGTCGTAGAGTAGGAGAAGGCTTTGCAGCTGAGTGTGCAGAGGCCTAGTTGTTCGCAGCTGAGTGCGTAGGTCGGAGTCGAGTCTGTAACCAAAGAAGAGAATAATAAAGAGATGTTTTATCCAATTTTTGTGTATCTGTTCTTGATTTATTACATGTTTGATATCAATTGCAAATATACTGTTTATTTACTCCGCGCACTTGTATGAATGATCTATGTTGCTAAGTATATTTTACACATGAAAATAAGCTAAGTTAATCAACTAATGGTGGAATACTAGTAAGGACTTGAGTAATAATAGCGTTTGGCCCCCAAGTAGGGTTGCGTGAAGGTAGCATATCAGGCTATGGGGTACATGTAAGAGCACGTAGCAATGTGTGTGCAGGGTCAAGCCACTGACCACTTGAAACCATTAGACATCTCCAGGGTACGGAAACCTGGTTCTAGCACCCTCCCATACACTTCGGGTGAGATCTCAGTCTGTGATATGCAGATTGTTGCCAAAAGGGCCAGTAGTATTGGGATATTTTTGGCTAAATCAACTCTGAACCTGGGTCAGGCCCCAATAAGCCAACACATGTTCATCCCAACATCAGTATCTGGTTTCAAGGGTATAGGACGTCCCCCTATAATATCATTCTTAAATACTGGGCAATGATCCTTATCGTGTCCATGGCTCTTACACTTCAAACACTAGATCTCAGCATGCACCTCTGGCTGAGCTTCCCTTCCTTTCTTTAGGCTCTGTAACTCCAAGTGAAGGCTCTACAGTTGCGAATGAATCTATTGCACCCAAAGTTTCGTATCCTGCATAGGCGATGCATGTAGCCTCATCACGATCTCCAAGGCTTCCTCTTGCATTGCTATTTTATGTTGTGATAGAGGTATTCTTAAATGTGGCACAAGTGATCCTATAAACTAGTCATGATGTTGGGTATCTGAGATTTTCATATTAGCCTGCCTGATCTGGAATTTCAACCTCTGATCAAAGTCCCAAGGTGTCTCATCGATATTTTGTGGGATTTCCTTAAATTCAATTATATACTGCGCCTCTGACTTAGGGTTACTAAACTCCTTGTTCAAATCTATCTGGGTATTTTCCAAGGACATGTTGGGGTTATCAGTGCAATACTTGATGTACCATGTTAATGAGAGATCCTATAGAGTTGTAACCAAATGCACTTTCTTAATATTAATATCCTTGATCTACTGTGATTTCCACAAAACATCTGTGACAATGCAAAACTATTCTGGATCTTCGGTTCCCGTTCCTTTAAAAAATGGTATCTTCATTGCGTTTTCCATGTTGAATGGTGGGGGTGGAGGTGGACGCGTAGGTGAGTGTGTATGAGGTGGAGGTGGAGGTGGAGGTGGATTGGAAGGATGATATATCCTCATAATTCCCTAAGTTATTAACTAAACTGCACTTCGAGGCATAGTCAGCATCGTCCCTTCATCGTCTCTTGAATGGGGTTTAATGAGCGGACCATATTCTGGGCTAGATCGTTTGTTTCTTCTAAATAATCTCCCACTTTATGTAGCACCAAACATCAACATAAATACATAACCCTATTTTCACACAACAAAATTTTAATCCATATCTTCAGTTAGTTCAAATACTTACCTTGCAATCCTTTTCTCCACTTCACTATGGATGATGTTCTTGTCAATCACCAAATAAGTCACAAAACTACCCAATGTGCGATCAGCCCAATGATCCACAACCCACGCGATATTTCTTTTTGATGCTTCCAAAGGTCACACTAGTTCAGGAGTCCACACTATAGGGCTTTCAAGCCTCCACACCCCTTGTATATCAACTAATTTAAAAAACCACTTGTATATATCTTCAAAGAAGAAACAAAAGAACACATCGGTCTCTTGCATGTATAAAAATCTCTGCAACCACTACTCCTTGGATAATTTAGGGCTCCTATTCTCTTGAGCTACAAACACGTGTGATTTTTGATCAATCCACTTATCAAGCTCTTTCTTTGTAGGAAACCTTTATCACACATCTCTCATATAGATACAGTTCTCAACAACAGAATCATTTGTTGGCTTAAGGGGGCCCAACCCAGGTTCAGAGTTATTTGCACCAACAAATAAAACCTTAACTATTGGCCCTTTCAGCAACAACCTGTATAGTGTAGGCTGCAGTCTCACCCGAAGCAATATTGGGGGATGCTAGAACCAAGTTTCTGCATATAGGGAAATGATAAATGGTTCTTAGGTTCTAACTGTTCAGATCTGCCTTCACGCAGATCATAGTCTCTAGGACTCATTACTGTAACTCTATGAAAACAACTTTTATACCTTCGTTGAGGTCTATAAATCTATTTTCGCAAATAAATAAACAACCCTAGATTTGAGTTTGTGCAGATCTATACAATCCCTCAAAAAACATAACATAAATAACATATACTGCGTGAAAGTGGATAATTACTCATATAATGCATTATTAAGATAGATTCAATGATTTCATGCAACATTCATTCATTATTTCGTAAAACCATATCATTAAGCGATAGAATATAACATAAACATATTCGACAGAAATTCACTGTAATTCTTCAAAATCAGTGTTTATTGATCTTTAATGTTCAGATTACAGACTCTTCAACCTTGCGCACTCATATGCAAGGGTCTACACATTTAGTTGCAGGAGCCTTTCCCTTCTCACCTAAGTACAAGAAGCAGAGCCTTCCTGCCTTAACATTTGCCCAAAACAACGGAAACCATTGAGCATACCCAATTCTCTATCAAGAGTTATCCTTAAGACTTGTTATGACTCGACTATTTATAGCTTCCTTGCATACAATAACATGGTCCACGGAACATGGAAGACTCTTAAAACCAACCAAAACAAAAGGCTAAGATCCCTTTGACTCTTATCCATCTGCGCGTTCCACATCCACATTTCATGGAGACTTTACATGTTTTACAAAAATTTATACAAACTTGGGTTAACTAACCCCAAAAACTGACCCTAGGGACCCTATCCCAATAGGCCCCCAACACAAAGATCATGAGTCACCCTTGAGTCACTTAGTTTGTTCCTCGATCTTGCTGTGAAGAAAATCCAGCTCAACCTGCAACATTGCAACATCAGCAGTGCTCTATGTCGTTGCCTGTTGTACCTCTTCAACCAATTTCCCTGTTGTCGGGCCCTCCACTACTAGGTGCATTTTCCTCTGCGTATGTTGTAGCACCTTTAGTTTTCCTCAAGTGACAGATTAAGATGACAAGCTTCCTTTAGTCATGACTATAATCTGGTCTTTAGCAGTGCCTCTTTCTCCTACAATTCTTCAACCTGTGCTTGTAGCTTCTTTCCCTCTTGTAACTTCGCGAGGCGTTGCACTGGTGCCAAATTGCGCGCAATTTATCAGACCTCATCATACTTCTACTGTATCTCACATACATCAGTGTTGAACTTCTAACAAATGTGTGAAAAAGGTTGGGGACAACCTGGGCCTCTAACTAATCACCATACGAAGGTCCATATCTACCAAAATCCAGAAAATTTTGGACTCCTTGATCCTTTCCAGATGCTTTGTTGACCACAATGAGGTGATCCACGTTGCCTCAAATAAATCTTCCTTGTGTGGGGGGGACTAACTGTCCCCTGGAAACCTCCAAGTGACTAACACAATAGATAATATCAACCATGCATAATGGAATGGCTTGCTTTCTTCCTGGGATTGTTGGTAGTTCGCGAAGAATTCCTGGTATATATACTTTTCCTAATTTTATTAGACACCCATCGCGCATTGTGCTGTATGTGACACTACCGGCACCAGAACTTTGTTCGCGCGACACTTCCTCATGAGCTTTCCCGCAAGAATCTAGGTAGGGAACTGCACTTCCTAGTCCTGAATTGAGCGGATACAGTATCCTCGCAACTTCTTAACAAGGACATACTCTTTCTTCATTTTGTCATCTAATTCTTTTTGCTTGGTTTTCCCTCAAAACTCCTTGGCAAGTTCCACTCCCTTATATGGCAACTTCATTATCCTATGGATCAACATGTCCATAATCAGGCTAGACTCCCCAAGCCATAGACACCCATCGTGCACCAGTGCGAGGAGCTAGCGCACACACACTTTGTCGATAGTTGCATGGTGATAATGCAGCACATAGAGTATGTTTAACAACCCAACCTGCTCAACCCCTCCAACCCACTTCATGGGCTCCAATTGCGTAACCCTCATTACCTTGTAATATATCTTTTTCATATATTTGTTGGTTGCTAAATGTGGGAACCTATCATGGTCTGCGAGGTCCCAGTCCTCCATTTTTCAGTATTGGAATGCACGTTAACCTAGGACCTTCAAATTCGACCTGCTCAGGAAGCAGGGAGGTCGAAACCATGAACTTCCCAGAATCTGGGTCCTTGGTAACCTTGGTCCATCCCTTCCGCGAAGGGATATACTTGGGAAGCCGAGAAACAGGCTCAACCTCTTTGACATCAAACTCTTCTATACCATGGTACTCTTCTTCCTCTCAATCAACCACTTTCTCCAGTTGTTTGTCTTTCTTCACTTTGTGGCGCACCTTTGGATTCTTCCTTAGTGACATTCTCACCAGTATTGACTTCTTTTGCTTCTCCTTTGTGGTTGGTTGTTTCTATTTTGCAATGGGTTTCTTCTCTTTTGCAGCAATGGCTGTGGTCTCAGTGACCTTGGCGTGGTAGGCACAGGGGTTCTAGCTTCCATACTTGGTATTTCAGGGCCCATCACGTTGGAAACAACAGCTTCAGAAATCATAACTTTGACAGGGTTGGTGGCAGTCATTTGCTAGAGAATGGCCTTCTGGTTCCATTCAAGTAAGGCAACAAATGCAGGGCTTGCCACAAAATCCTCCCAGAATTGACGACTCATATCAGACAACAAATCGCCTAAACAAGTCCTAGAATGCAAAGTTTTCTTCGTGGTCCAACATGCAATATTTAGAGGGATTTTTTAATTCAAATATGATCGTTCCACCCAGATTATGATAGTAAATGCCTCTTTGGCAGCATATCTTCAAATATTTTCTCTATAAATAATGCCTACCTGCTCCTCTTAACTGACTTTTGGCCATTAAATCATGAATAATAACCTCAATGACTAATTTTGGACCCACTTGCATGACACCATCCTCCATGGTGCAATTCATCCAACACAGCTTCACTTGGGGCACCCATGTCATCCTTTGTGTAGCCTTTCTACCATGTTCTTCACCTTGTTAGGCAGCATAGTTAATAGTCTCTCAATCCCTTACAAATTCCTAGATTACTGGGACTGTCCTGCTACCATATAGTCATCGCACAGGGGCATGATCCCCTGTGTACAACTTTAGCCTACCTCCGTTCACTTTTCTAGGGAATGTTTTCCCATTCAGCTTCACGAGCTAAACTATGCCACAATATGTGATCTCCTTAATAACATATGGCCCCAACCAGTGAATTTTAGATCTTCCTCAAAAATTCTTAAACTTGTTATCATATAACAACACAAAATCATCCACCTTAAGAGTGTGTAGCCTAATATGCTGATCACACCATGCTTTCTCGCGTTCATTTTGCACTTGTTGATGAAATATTGCAAGGAAGTTGTCTTCATCTAACTCCACGATCTGTGCGATCTGTTCTTCCAAAGGTCTCGCGGTCCGCCATCTAGGTCAATGATTTAGTTCATAAACTACACATAATAAACTCCATCGGCATGACTGCTTCACTTCCATAAACCAACATCAATGGAGTTTGTCCTATTAACTTCTTGCAAGTCATCCTATAAACTCATAAACCTGCTCAATACTCCCACTACATGTGTAATTTCTGGTCTAGTATAGAACATTGCATACATCAGGCTACCGACTGCACTTACATATGGAACACGGGACATATCCTCTTCCTCTTCTTGTGTCTTGGGACACTGCTTAGCAGATAAATTTACACCTACAGGAATAGGAACCTTCACCGATTTACTATCCTGTATATTAAACCTCTGCCGTATTGTCTCAACATACTTCCTCTGGTTTAACCGGAGCTTCCTCCTTTCCTGATCTCTTCTAATTTCCATGCCCAAAATATAGTTTACAGCACCAAGATCTTTTATGTTGAATTTGGAGGAAAATTGGGTATTCAAATCCTGGATAATTTCTTTGTCATTTCCAACTAGCAACATATCATCCACATACAAGACTAGATAAATAACACTGTCACCAATTAATTTAAAATACACACAATGATCTGCTTTACTTTTGTTGAAGCCAAGTCCCCGTATAAATGTATCAAATTTCTTATACCACATCCTTGGTGATTGGTTTAACCCATACAGAGACTTCTTTAACTTGCATACCAGTTCTTTCTTACCATTCACTGCAAAGCCTATACGTTGCTTCATGTAGATCTCCTCTTCTAGATCCCCATGAAGAAATGTTGTCTTCACATCCATATGTTCTACCTCAAAATCAAAAGTAGTAACAACAGATAAAAGTAATCTAATAGAAGCTACCTTCGCAATAGGAGAAAAAATATCACCAAAATAAATTCCCAACACTTGGGAATAGATTTGTATTTCTCCACCTTTCCTTCTACATTTGTCTTCTTCTTGAACACCCATTTTCTGCCAACGGTTTTCCTTCCAGCCGCCAACTCCACCAGATCCCAAGCCTCATTTTTGTGCAAAGATGCCATTTCATCAACCATGGCCTCTTTCCAGAGTTTTCCATCCTCTGAATCTACTGCTTCCTTCACAGTTCTAGGATCATCATCAATAATAGATAAAGCAAAATTTGAACAAAAAGCAGATGGACTATACCTTTCTAGCTGCCTTCTTTCTCGAACTGATCTTCTTACACCCGGAGTTTGTGGCTCTTCATGTTTTTATTCCTCCTTTGTTGCAGAGTCTGATTCTTCCTCCTTTAGCTCAAACTCTATCTTTTCAGGTTCCTTTGGTTGGACTTCATGTTTAATAACATCTTTCACCTCTCTGAACACCACATATTGGTTGTACACAACATTTCTTGTTGCTGGGTTCCAAAGCTTATAACCCTTTAAACCATCCTTATACGCAATAAAGATGCACTTTTCAGATTTATTATCCAACTTTGTTTGCTTCTCCTTTGGAACATGTACATATGCATCACATCCAAATACCCTTAATGTGAAAGAGAGGGTTTCTTACTAGTCCATACCTCTTGTGGAGTCTTATCCTCCAACGCTGATGAAGGTGATCTATTTACCAGGGTAACATGTTGTCTCCAATGCCTCTGCCCAGAATTCCTGTCCTAACCTGGCACCACTGAGCATGCTTCTTGCCCTTTCCATCAATGTCTTGTTCATTCTTTCTGCAACTCCATTTTTCTGAGGTGTATATGGAGTAGTCTTCTGTTGTGCTATACCACACTTCTTATAGAATTCTTCAAATTCCTTACTGAAAAACTCTCCACCGTTATTTATCCTCAACACCTTTATCTTCTTCTTTGTCTAGTTCTCCACCAGAGACTTCAATTCGTTTTACCTGTCAAAGACTTTAGATTTCTTCTTAAGGAAATATATCCATGTATTGCTTGAGAAGTAATCTATAAATGATAGATGGTACATAAACTTACCCAGTGATGGAACCTTCACAGGTGCAAACACATCATTGTGCACAAGCTCTAATATCTGTTTCGCCCTCTTACCATCAGAGGGGAAACTCACCCGATTCTGCTTCCCATATACACAATTTTCACAGAAATCAAAATTCATAGAGTGATTACTCATACCTTCTACCATACCTTTACCATGAAGTATTCGAAGGCCCTTCTCTCTAATATGTCCAAGCCTT